>CM076581.1:133358302-133586287 GCA_034641835.2 Pinus albicaulis
ACAGTTATTATTCCGGCATCTTGAACCATTAGCAACGCTCCTTAACTCTACCGGTTCAATCTTATGAATGATTAAAAACACCTTTCTAAGTGTTTAAGAAAATTAAAAAGTTTCCCTAGAGGACCACTACAATGTCTTATACTGATTATTTACTTAATGCCTTATATCATAGTATTTACTTATGAATTTTAGCAAGAAATAAATTAATATATAAAAGTTTAGAAATTAAAATTAAATATCAAAAAGTATTTAATAAAAAAATGAAGTCATAAAATAGTTCGTATTCTAAATAAATGTGTAAATTGTAAATGGTTATATATTTTTTAGTGAAATAATTTGTCATACCATGGGTTGGTTTTGATATTTCTTTTATTACTTGAGACTTCAATTGAGAACCTGTTAATAGAATATGAGAGGGTTGTAGTAAAATTATGATAAAGGTCATCTATGTTGTCTATACTAGATAAAGGAAGCAAATTAGTTTTTAATTCATTTAGAAAGAGATCATTTTTATTTATATCTAAGATTAAGTTCTTTTGACTATAAGGATTATATTCTATGGGGTATCTATGCATCACAAAATTGAGAGTTATGATTAAAGGCCTATGATCAGAGTCAAGCTCGTGGTCGTCTAAGATGTCAAAAATGATTATTTCGTTGTATAAAGGGAGATCGGAAATAACATAGTCTACCACGCTACTTCCAAGCCCACGGATGCAAGTCATCTGGCTAGAATTGGGCCACTTCTTTAGACCATTGCAAATTATGAGATCCTGAGCACTACAGAGCTTGAATAGCTCTAACCCAAACAAATTATCCCCGAGGTCTTCAGAGCTCCTTTTGTACCGGCTAGCCAGAGTAAGGTCTTCATCTAACCAAAGAGGATTGGGGTTGGAATGATTGCTTAGAAGAATAGCTTGGTTTCTTGAAGTTCGAGCATTAAAGTCACCCACTAGAAGGATATTACCTTCATTCCTTAGGCTAGAAATATCATTCTCTAAACCATTGTAAGGACTATTTTTATCTAGATTATTTTTCTTATAGAAGTTAGAATTAATGGGGGGGAAATAACAGATTTCTATGTAGGTCTTTTTATCATTAATGTTAGTAATCTCAATCCAACTATATTGGTTGTAAGGGTCGTTTTTATAAATCCTAGCATGTGGGGAGATGTTCTTCTTAATGTAGCAAGCTATGCCCCCAATGCCTCTACAGGAGGATCGTTTGTTTCAGGTAGACCATAGTGCAAAGCCATCTATGTTAGGGACCTTAGATTCTTCGTGCTCCCAAGTTTCAACAAGAAATATAATATCAACATCATTTGAGATCCAACTTAGTTTGGGGCCTTTGTTCCATGGAAAGCCCCAACAGTTCCAAGAAAGAATTCAGAGCATGTTGAATTGCTATTTATTACTATCTTTTTGGTTTCTATCTCGAATAACGCCTTTTCTATTTCTGATTATTGCCCATTTTCCTTCCTTCCTAGCTTCTTTTACCTTTTGAACCTCCTTTTTTAATTCTTCTTGATCTTCTGGAATGATATCTTCGTTTATAAATATTCCTATTCCTTTTAGACTTGAGGTTTTACTAAGTATGTCATATTTATGGTCAGTAGAGCTCACCTTTATTTGGATCAGCCTTCCTTTATTCTCAGTTAATTTCCCTAACCTTGTTGCTTCTGTGAGACACGTGGTTTCAATTTGTAATCTATTATGTAATTATGTCTGGGCTATGGCTAAATTATCCTCGTCTACCTCCTCTTTAAAACTGAAGATTATAAGGTTCAAGGCCCTTTTCTTACGCTCATGGTCTAATTCGATCAATTTTTTCATTTCATCTTTAATTGGTTTAATATCTAATTTATCTGCCCTACTATTTCGGGTGAGACAGTTGTTAACTTTTTCTTCTAGTTCTTTAATCATGTCCTTCATTTTAAGACTCTCTATATTATCAACATCTCCTTGCTGGGATGTTTGGTTCATATCTTGGTTTTGTTTTTCTATGACCTGCAACCTAGTCTCCATTGCCTCTATTTTATTCTCCAATAGTTCTATTTTATTTTCTATTTGTTTTTGGATCTTGTCTTCAAGAAATGTGAATTTGTTTTCCAGCATGGCTTCTAACTGGTTTTGTAGCTTGAATTCTCTTTCTTCTCTATGTTTCTCTAAAGACTCTATATACTCATACAGGCTCTGTAGAGTAACTGTGCTAGGTCTACCTTTGGTAATCTTTGGTAGTTGTGGTGAATTATTCATACTTGAAAATATATGAGCAAATATGTATTAGAAAAATATCAGGAATGTGTGCACCTGAATATCAGCAAACCAGACAGCTGACCTTTAATCAAGAAAATTCACTGCAAAATTTGACTGCAAAATTTTCACCAAGAATTTTCACCACAAAATTCACCGCAAACCCAAGTATTAATGTAGAAAATTTTCACCGCAGACCCAAGTTTTAATGTAGAAAATTTTCACTGCAGAATTTTCACCACGAACCCAAGTATTAATCAAGAAAATTCACCACAGATCCAACTAATAAATAATTGAAATAGTTAAAATTTAAATATTTTTAAAATTTATTATTTTTAATTTCTTAATAATATTTTAATATAAATTTTAGAAAAAAAAATTAAATATATACATTTGAAAATATAGATAATTAACATTATATATAATAAATTAACATTATATATAATAATAATAAAGTATTTATGAAAAAATAAATATATTAATATAAAATTATAATTAAAAAAAATTATTTGATTTTTTTTTTTTCAAATCAAATATAATTCTTTCAACAAAATATCCTATAAAAAGACAAAATATTCTTGTATTAAAAGGTGATACCTACTCTTGAGCATGGATCCACTAATAGGTTCGTTCGTGAATCTCCATTGTGCATTTCTCATTCTCATTATTGTGCATTTCTCATGATCATTGACTCTACAAGTCTATTGCTACTCCTCAATGTCTTGATATTGACATTGACAATGATTTTTAAAATTAATCTATACGGTATACGATACATGGAATTAATAAATATCTTTTTGAAAATTAGAGTCATTATTTTTAAAAGATTTAAATTTAATTATTTTTAAATGTAATTTTAAATATATAAATGAACACTTTACTTTTAAAAAAATTACAAATTAGGCAAGTTGGCCATTGAAACTTACGGGTGAAAATATCTGGTCAAGAAAAAAAAAATCGTCGTTCGTTAAATTAAGTTATTGAAAGTCAAGTGTGTTTCAAAAAAATTAGGGCAAAAAAATAAAAATAAAAATTGTTAGTTAAATTAAGTTATTTAAAGTTAAGTTTTACTAGTATAATTTGTTGAGTATGAGTTTAGTTAGTAAGGTGACTCGTGATCAAATTTCATGGGGTGGTTGTATCTTGTATTAGGGGAGGAGACATGCTAAAAATATCCAGTTAGCTAAACGTTGGTGTCGCCGAGATCGAGTGCTATCTCCTAGTAACTTTAACGGCTTAAATGCCCTTGGGCTGTGGTTCGTCAAATCACAAGTCAAGCTTGGAGAATTACAAACAACTTAACAAACAAAAATAGTTAAACTATATAATTCTGTTTAATAAGAAATATTGAGCATCTTAAATGTGTGACGCTTAAACTAACATAATTTGGTTGTAAAGTTTCATCCATGTGTTGCCCAAATTAGAAAAATGTGGAAATTTGAGCTCATGTTATCTTTCCATGATGGAAAATAGCGAAAATACCAACTCTTTTGGCCATGCTCAGCACTTACGATATAACAGAACTGCGGTTGAACATCTTGGAGAGTGGCGTTCAGGCGGAATGGATTTCTAATAGGTATAGAATTTAGATGAATGTATTTCGGATTAATCACATCATTAGGATTAGGTCGACGTTTCGAACCAACTATTGTGGTTCATCCTTAAGACAAGGAGGAGAAACCAATCGATCTTAATGAATAAATAGGGATGCATCAATGCCCGGAACTAGCCATTAAGAAATAACTGTTTACTAGCTGTTAGAAAGTTAGTTATTAAAATGTGTAAAATTTAAAACTAATATTAATTGATTAATTAATTTTAAATTAAGATTTGGTTAAAAGCTAGTCATTAAAACTAGCTGTTATAAATTTAGTTATTAAAATTATTATAGTTTAGAATTAGAATTAATTAATTAATTAATTAATTATAAAACAAAATTTCTATTAATATGATAAAAACAATTTAAAAAATTTTACATTAAAAAGGTAATTTAAAATTTTTATAAAATATTATTAAGTGGAATAAATAATAATTTATATAATAAAAACAATTTTAAAAATATTTACATTAAAAGGTAGTTTAAATTTTTTATAAAATATTATTAAGTAAAATAATAATATATTAAAAATAATAGGAATGAGGAAGGGCAAAATTTTTAAAGAAAAATATTTATTTATATTAAAAGAAAAATAAGCAAATAAAATAATAATAATATTCATAATTAAATAATAAAATAAATAATAATAATAATTTATCTGGCGAAAACGGAAGTTGAGCTCTTAACTTCCAAACATCATTACGGTTGAGATTCACAACATGTCTTTCAATTTCGATCGTCTCCCTTACTTTCCTATGGTGGAAGTGATCAACTCTAGCAACGATTTTGGAGTCTTCAATACAAACATGGTGACATGATTTTTTTGCATGCTCGGCAAGAACTGAGGTATGGGAACGATTGTGCCTAATGTTCGCCGCATGCTCTCATATTCTTTGTCTAATAGAACAACATGTTTCTCCAATATAGGGAGTTCCACAGGAACAAGGAATCAAGTAAAATCCTTTCATGTCCTTAGTGTGAATGCAAGTGTCCTAAGTTTGCCAAGATAAAATAATGCAAGTGTCCTAAGTCTGCCATTTCAAACTTATTTTTGAGGCTAGAATTCACATGGTTTATATGGTTGGGATCACTACTAGTAAGGATAAGATCATTAACATAAATAACAAGGATGATTAAGGACTTACCCACTTTCTCGGTGTAGACAATGTTGTCAGAATGACATCTAAAAAATCCATTATCTAAGAGAAAGCTATCCATTTTGGCATACCAAGCCCGAGGAGCTTGTTTGAGACCATAGAGAGACTTCCTAAGGAGACAAACAAGGCTAGAGTCGTTTTTGGTAAAGCCAGGGGGTTGTTCCATGTAGATTTCTTCATGCAAATCCCCATGTAAGAAGGCAGATTTAACATCCATATGATGGACTTCCCATTTAAATGAGGCAGCAAGGGAAAGAACAACGAAAATAGAATTCATTTTGGAAACAGGGGAGAAGTTTTCAGTATATTCAATGCCTTCAACTTGTGAAAATCCTTTAGCAACAAGACGAGCTTTATGTTTATCCACTTTTCCATCTGGTCCAAACTTTGTTTTGTAAACCCATTTGCATCTAACAAGTTTTCTTCTCTTTGGAAGAGGAACAAGATCCCAAGCATCGTTTTCCAATAAGGAATGATATTCTTCATTCATAGTTGCATCCCAATATAGATTACCTGAAGCTTCTTCAAAGGTGTCTGGATCAAGATTTTCTGGAACTTGAGCCAATAAGGAAGAGGCTCTTTCAAACTAAGAACGTGTACAATGTTGATCTGCAGGGTCAACTGCAAGAGAACCTAACACATCCCGAGGAGAGCGAGCCCATATTGGAAACTATGGAGCTGAAGGAAGATCTTGAGGAGGTGGAGGAGGATTTTCATCCTCATTGTCATCATCCGAACTAGAAGGAATGTTGTCAAAAATAGAAGAGATAGAGAGAGGTGGCACATATTCTGAATCAGGCTTGCAGGCCAAAGCTGGCACCCTCGTTGAACTAAGCGCATAGGCCGATATATTGTCATAAAATTTTACATCTCTTCTAATGATTACATTTTTGGATTTTGGTTGAATAAGTCTATATCCTTTGACATCTTCATAATATCCAAAAAAATGCATTTTTCACTCTTAGGTTCTAAGGCTTTATGTTTCACATCTGGAATATGGGCCCAAGCGTCACTTCCAAAAACACGAAAGTGACTTACATATGGTTTTATTGAGCTCTAGGTTTCTTCTAGAGTTATATTCCTTAAAACCTTAGTAGGAGTGCGATTTACTATGTAATTTTCACAGTTAATTGCTTCTGCCCAAAAATTAAGACTAATTCATTTAGATTGAAGCATACAATTAGCCATTTCTTTTAGAGTGCAATTATTTCTTTCAGCTACACCATTTTGTTGTGGATTATACATAACAATATGTTGCAATTGAATGTCAGCTTAGTGCAAAAGTGGATAAATTTGTTGTTAACATATTCTCCTCCATTATCAGATCTTAACTTAAGAATGTGATGTCCATATTGTTTCTTAACAAATGTCTTAAAAGCCAGGAATGTGTTAAAAAATTCACTCTTGAGTTTTAAGAAGTATACCCAAGTGCGTTTGGAAAAATCATCAATGAAAGTTAAGAAGTACTTGTAGCTAGAGAAAGAAACAACTGGAAGTGGACCACATAAATCACTGTGCACAAGCTGCAAAGGGGTTGAAGCACACCAAGAGGCAAGTTTGTCAAAACTATCTCGATGATGTTTTCCGAGTACACATCCGGAACAAACACCATCTTGACAAGATACCATAGGAAGACCTATCACCATATTTTCTTTACATAGAGTTTGAAGAGAGTGATAGTTTAAGTGACCAAATCGCTCATGCCAAAGTTTGTTCACTTCATCATTATGAGCAACAAAAATGGAGGGAAAACATGATGACCCAAAGTTGTCAAACTTATACAACCTTTTGGAATCATCATCAATGCGAGTAGCTAAGATATGTCTAGGATATTTGAGGTCCTTAATTACAACATCATTTCCTACACACCTTTATAGGTTTTCCTGGAGATTTAGATCTCCCTCTAGATTTAGATCTTCCACTTGAAAACTTATTTTTGTTTCTTTTCTAGGACCTTCCTCCTACAGATAAGGCATCTCCATATTTTTCTATCTTATTTCCTCCAACAACAAGGCTGAGACAAATTCATCAAAATTCAATGTAGTTGTATTGCTACCTATTGCAATAACCACACTATCCCGCAAATCTGGTAGAGAACACAGTAAACTAATTCACTTATCTTCATTTGAGATTTTAATATCAATATATGACAACTCACTTACCACAGTATTGAAGGTGTTTAGATGCTCTGTCACCGAGTCTCCATCCTTCATCCTCAAGTTATACAACTTTTTTCCGCAGGAACAATTTATCCACTAGAGACTTAGATTGGTACACAGTCCCTAACTTGACCCACAAAGTCTTTGTCGTAGCTTCCCCAGATACATTCAACAATACTGAATCTGAGATACACAACCGTATTTTTCTCTTTTCCTTCCGATCCAACTTCGCCTAGTCTTCATTTGACATTTTTGTTGGTTTAGTACTCGAATCTACTATGATCCACTGATCTTTATCTACCAGCAGATCCTCCATATTGAGCTTCCACAACTCAAAACTTTGACCATTAAATTTCTCGATCTCTATCTTTCCACTGCTCGCCATCTTCTTTCACCACAAGAATTGATCCCGCAGATCTCCCACTAAACAGGGTCTACCACAGGCCTGAGCAAAAAAGTCCCTCGGTGGCAAAGGCATCACCTTGAAGCCAAAACAACTATGATACCAAATATAGGTTTTAACCCTATAAAAAAATTGTCTGCAAATGAATTCTTAAAAATAGAAAATAAACAATAGTGAGAGCATAAAACATAAAATATATATACACATATTTTTCCCCTGGATCCCAAACCGGGACTACTAGCTTTGTTTTTAATTATATTCATATTAGTGTTACATCACATATATATACATGTTGAAGCATTCAGAAACCCCAATCCGTTAACCTTGGATTAGAACATAATCGTAGTTCCCTTGACCGGATCTACAAAATGCCATGATTAAAAAACCATCATGCCCAAAACCATGTGCAAACCCATGCACAAAACCATAGGCGAGTCCACCCAACTAATATAAGGTCCAAAAATAAATATTTGGGGCACTGCCTCGGACCCCGTGCAGGGGGGCTATCGCCCCCCTGTTGCACCTGACGCAAGCGTAGGGGGGTTGCCTCCCCCATCTTACCCCCCGATTCACACCTGCTTCTAATCGTGGAAAGGATATAACACACACCTGCAAAAATGTGTGTGTGAATGAAAGGCTTCAATCGCTCCGATGAGTCAATCTACATGTGGTTGCAACTGAAAATTTCTTGTTACAAACCTGCGTTTGTGACCCAAAACCCTAGAGACATGCGAGCTTCGGGCCCTACAATCTTGGACATGTGCGAGCAAACCTCCACAAACGATCTTAGACCTATGCGAGCCAAACAAAAGAAAGAAGGAGAATAATCATAACGATGATGTCCAAATGAGGGCCACTTGTATTTATAGCCATCCATGGGTGTCCAATTTATCTTTTGGGCCAGCCTGATCAAATATGCACATGTGGGCTTTAATTCAAAAATACAATTTCCCTCATCCAAATTGAGCACTTCTATAGTCAAAATTGGTCCTCTCGTAAAGATAAATCTCATCCCATGCTTGGAATTTTTCACTGTGCTGCCAAATTAAAGTGCATGCATATATTTTCTAGACTTGTAACTTGTTTGATGTATGAATAGAATTTTAACTTAAAAAAAAATGAACGTGGTTCTATTTTCAGTATTTGGAATGTTTACAAAATTCAATCACATAAGAATAATCATTCAATCCAAAATAAAAATTTTATTTTTCAAGGCTCATAAAACCTTCTCACCTATATGCCAATAATGTATTGTTCCATAACATTTACTTATTTATAGGTAACTTGATTTTTGAATGTATATCCCTTTTTAGGAGGCTTTGGTTATGAAGAAGTAGATCCTATAGACTTTATGCTACAAATATTTAAAAAATTACACTCAATAATGCATGCATCAAGCTGAAATAAGGTACCCACACAAGCATCCTCAGTGAGTACCATAACTCCATGAACCATCTTGCGCCCTTTGTTAAAGAAAAAGAAAAAACTGCAAACTGGCATCAATAAGTGTTCTTATTGATAACATATTTCATGCTAAATAAAAAATGTGCAAAACTCCATTGATCCCCTAGAATTTTCCATCAACTAATCTAATCAAGACTCTACCATGGAAAAATATATTGACAGGAGATTCATTACCGAGGTATACAAACCCAATATGATATGTCTCATACGTTGGAAACCAATGTCGATGATGAGTCATGTGAAAGGAAGCTCCAAAGTCTATCATTCATGGACTTTATAAGGCATGGGTTTCCAAAGATACAATAAAGGCATCTGCTTCATCTGCTTTAGAATATTTTCTTGACACGTTATATAAATACTTATTTTATTTCTTCTTCTTCTTATTCTCTTCCTTTCACTCCCTTCTGAAGTGTTTAACTTTGCAATAGTTCCAAAATATTTCTATCGACTTTCTAGAAGAATTTTATCCCCCACAATATTTGGATCTACTCTTTTCTCTCTTCTTACCTTTATCCTATGATGTTTCATGAATGGTCAAAACCCCATTGGTGGGTTCAAAAGCTTTTCACCTCACTTCCTCTAACGGAAAGGAAACCATGGACTCATCAAGCACATATTTTTTTACAGTGATTTTAATGGCCATTACAAACTTATCACACATTCTCAAGGAAAACAATTTTTTCCATAGAAAAAGTTCATTAATTGGGGATTTAGATTGATACAAATTCCCAAAATTCTTCCAGGGAGTTGCTATAGTTTTTTCTTTGGAAACATTCAATAACATCGAATTAGTGAAGCAAATCTTGATAAGGATCCTTTCCTTTTTTCCCATTACCACCTAATTTTCAACTATTATACCAATGAATTTTATCTATCTACAAGAATACCCTCCACCTTAATATTCAAAAACTCAAAGTTATTTCCATTAAAATTCTCCAATTATATTCTAGAGGTGCTCACCATTTCCTTGCAATAAGGTTTCCTTCTACAAAATCTCTCACTCAAGAAAAGAGTATATAAAAAAACATGCTCCCTTACAACTTGGATTCAAGGTGATCGGGCTCTGATATCAAATGAAAGGAATCTAAGGTGTAGAATATGCTTCCTACACTACTTTATGAGATAAGAATGTCTAGAAAATTCAACCTAAAATAGTTGCAAACATATGAAATTATCAATAAACCATTAATGACAAGGTATCCTATGGAAAACCCTTATAGGAGAAAAATCCCACACTTAAATCACATTCATTGTATTATTTAGAAAATAAAATTTATAACAAAATTTACATGCTCTCTCCATGAGTGTTCAACAATGGCTTAGTTATGGAGAAAAATTGATACGATAATAATAAGGGAAAAAATATTATTTCCTATTTTTCCTCCACTCGAACACTTTAATTTATAATGGATATAAAAATCATAAACCATTTAAAGTTTTCTATTTATGAATAGAGAAAACTAATAACATGTTATTTTCTACCATTGCTCATTGCTGAAATATTCTATTCACACTTGTAGGAATATTTCCTTCACAATTGCAAAAATATTCACTACACAATAGCTAAAATATTTTGCTAAAATAATCCTTGCACAACTATTGAAATATTCCCTTCACAGCTACTAAAATATTTTCTTCACAATAATTGAAATATGCTTTTCATAACATTGTTAAATATTCTCTACATAGATGCTAAAATATTCCCCACAAAACTACTAAAATATTCTCTTTACAATAGCTAAAATATTCTATTCACAACAACTAAAATATTCTTAACTTGTTTGCTAAAATATTCTCTCCACAATTGTTGAAATATTTTCTACATAGTTGCTAACTTTTTAATAGTGTTGCATAAGTTCATTACAACATCGTAGGAATTATCTACATCATTATAAGGTTCTCAACATCACTACATAATTTCTTTGTAGCATTGTAATGTTCTTAGCAGTGATGTAGAAATTCTTTGTAGCATTTCAAAATTTCTCCATAACACTACACTATAAGGTGTATGACACTTTTTCTCAACAATGTAGTCATTGGCGTCTCTCATACACCAAATAGAATATCTAGTTTTCTTGACCAAAACAATTAAATTTGAAACTATCCCACCAAAATCATAAACTAGGCTCTTTTTATCCATCTTTGTTACAATCATCTCGGTATTTCTTTTTCTTCAATAAGATCTAACTATGGGATAAAAACACCTCCATTACTCATAGCTCACCAAAGTATTTAACTATAGATCATATCAAAGTAGATTTTTTGAAATGAATTTTTTTATACATACACGTAGCTTGTGCATTTAGCTTTTCTTATAATTAATCATGCACAATTGGGGCCTCTTACTTTATACTAGATATACATAAATTCGAATCAACATGTTGCTGCGACAATGACCCTCCAAAGTTTTTTCCTCATTCAATTTTGGAGCCTACCTACATTAACATGAGTTGTCTCTCTAAGCTATCTTATGTCATCTTGTCATTTGCTCATATTTTCCTAATGTCGTCTTGTCTATTATCCTTCCAACATCTCTAAGTGTTGCTTTTTCTTCTAGGTCAAAGTTTCCTAAGTGTCCCTCCTTAACTTTAGAAGTTTTGTGTCACCTTTCTAAAGATTAAAAAAACAATAACTTTCTTTGTGATGCAACTATAGCCAACTATGTCCTTCCTACACGCAAAATGGTAAGGCGAGAGGCCTTTCATCTCACAAATCTCCCCAAAGATCTTCTCTTTCATCTCATGATACAAATCCTATTCTATCTTTCCTTCACTAAGGCTAAAGGTTTCTTAACTTTTGCTTCCTTTCTTAGGTTCACTTTTCATTATTAGCGGGATTGATTAATAGATTATATCCATGTATGTTAGTGCGTTCTCCTTAAAAACCATGTTCAATGACCAAGGCTTTATAAAACCGATGCTTCAAAGGCTTCCGAAATAAATATCTTATATTATCGGAATATAAAGATTAAACTTTATTTTATTTTGGAAAATTTACAATATAACCAATATCAACCCTTTAGTGAAGTCCCGTTGGGGTGCGCCTCTTGATGGACTTAACTTTCACATAATTACGTTGAATTAATACTATGGATCCACTTACCATGAATCCAAGATGGAACTCTTTAAGTAAATCCCTATCCACAATAAAATAAAATGGAGAATAAAATGAAGTTTTCATTAATGAGATTTTTTTGGAGTTTCCTGTGTGTGAGAATCTGATGGAAATTTTCTTCGTAAAATTTTGATTTTTTATTATCATTTAAACTAGTTTTTATGTTGGAGGCGTTCTCTTTGTTGACTTTGGGTGGGCAAACACTGTTCACTCCAGCCAATCAGAGAGCTTGATCATCGCCCTTCCTACCAATGAGATTTTGACATGTGTTTGTCCCTCCAACCAATAGAAATTTGAAAGTTGTCAACTCTGTCAGTTTGCAGCTTGCGTGCCTCCGACGTTCCCTGGTCGTAAAATTTTAATTTTTTTATTATTTAAACTAGTTTTTTATTTTATATATAAATTCAACACTCTGAAAAACTCCTAAAACACTTCGATGCATTGTGCAGAGTTAAACTTTGAGTTTTTCATATCTCTGCAGTCAATTTTATCCGTTGATCTATGGATCAAAGATCCAGACGGAGTTAAACTGCTTGAATGCATACATGGGTTATAATATTAAACTCCGCACAAATTTTAACTCCACCGTGCTTCTGGACAGTTCATCCAGATCCTCAATCGAATCTATGGATCATGTTTACCACTGCCATCGCCCATTTACTCTCTATTGCCCCTTTATCCTTATCATCCAATTCATCATCTGACATCCTCCTTGGTCCTTGCAACTCGCCTTACATTCCACAAGCCTACCAACATTACAGGATCAAATTGATTTGAATCCTTGTAGATAATAATCTCCAGGTCGATGTTTAAGGTACCAACTCACCACTGATTCAATACAATAAGGATTGTTCATAACAAAGTTGCAGTCTATCATATAAGTATAGAGGTGGCTTTATGAAGCCCTTCCTCATATACCCTCATCATAAAAGAAACTAATTAATCCACAGAAGAATTAATCGAAAGAGCTATTTCGTTGACACATCATTCAAAAAAAAAAACTCTTCATGCTTCTCTACTTTCGAAGAACCACAACCCTACCCCATTCTAGCATCAAAGTTTGGATCCCTCAACATTCAAACAAATGTTGATCTAACAATTATGATGCAGAGGCAATCGGTTCATAACAGAAAACATAAATTCCGATCCTTAAAAGGAAATTTTCAGACCCTGCTCGATCTTCAATTCTCTCCACACATTTTACACAATAAACACCTTCTTTTATTTACAAAACCTGAACATATATATGTGCTTCAACCTCGTTCTTCTTTTGACCTGTTTGCATCAGGTTGAGTCTCTCTGACATTGAATCCAGCTATGGCTCCATAGTTTTTTCCTACTCTACTCCACTCTTTTTCTATTCTAATTACATTATATGTACAAAATAGGGGTTCTGAACTAATTAGGTTCAGATCCATAAATTTATCAACTAAATCCTATCTATAGATTCTAGATCCACAAAATCATCTCATAAACTCAATTAACTCTAAATTCTCTCCAACTCTCCAAAATACTCTCGAGATCTCTCATTAGTGAAAATCGATCTCTCATTTATGTACAATTAAGTTTCAAATCTTAGGAAGATATCTAAAATTAAATAAATTCAGTCATTTAGGAACCAACTCCCTTGGTAAATAAAAACCTTTACTCTAATCAAAATCTATTTTGACTTTGAAGTGGAAAACTCTTGTATCATACTCTCAAGGTGGAAAAATTTCATGGTCTCCTGAACCTGTGTAAATGTAGATTTTGACTTTGAAATGGAATTCTCTTGCATCATACTCCTCAAAGTGGAAAAATTTCATGGTCTCCTGAACATGTGTAGGTTGATGAAGATCTCCTGGATCCCAAATTTTGTTTTGCAGCTAATCTTTTTCCCTGCTGTGTTGTTATATTTCATTCCTCTGGCTTCCCACTTGCTCTGTTGATGCACACTGCTTTGGTCAGTTGTAACTCTCTCCCATTTCTCCTCTTTTGTCTATTGTACCTTCTCTTGGATGACTTCTTCATTAGTATCCATAATTCATCTATCACTTCATCAATGTTTGATTTTGGCTGAACTCCTTTGCTACCATTTTCCTCACTCTGCTGCATGTCCTCCTCTTCTACAAGAGTTATTAAACTATTCTTCATTTTTGTCTTGCACATCTCCTTAGTATTCTATTGCCCATATTTTGCGGTATGTTCTTCATTATTTCTGAATATCTCTTCTTCATCTAGCCCTGTTTTTACAAACTGAATTTGCAATCTTTGACCCTCTATCTTCTGTTCCAAAGAATTCAATTCTTGGTACAATTCAAAATCCTTTTGAATTTTCTCCATACCCTGTATGCTTAAATCCTTTGATAACCATTCTTCTTCATCTCCGCTTGTGTTTTCTTATGCAGACATGAAACCATCAATTAAAATATCCTTGAGCATTTCTTTCGGAATTCCTTTTTCTGCAATTGTTGCTATCTCTTCCGATGCTACTTCAATTTATGCTCTTGCGTAACATGTTATTTCATCATCCTTCAAATTAGAAATCAAGGATGGTTCTTCCTTGGGTTCTTTTGTTATAGTAGTTTCTCTGTCAACTTTGGCATATCCAAAGTCATCGAAGACACACTCATAAGACCTTTCCATTTCACCTATATTCTTTAAAAGTATCATTTCTCCTTGAGCTTGAAACAATATCAATTAAATATTGATCATCACCTGTCAAACCTATAAACACACACAAAATGACAGAATTAAAAACATAGGCCTCTTCTTTTCCCAAGGCTTCAACTGCCCCTTCTTCCTCTTGCAAACTGTTTAGAAATTCTTCTTTAATATCTTTGGCTTCTTCTGTCCCAAAGAATACATTTTTATTTTCAAACTCAATTGCTTTGATTTCCTTCCTCGACCTATTGCACTTCCTATGTCTCAACTCTTTCTACAATGAAGGCCATTTTACCTTCTTCTTCCTTAGGACCCAACCATAACACTGGTTCCTCATCCATTCCTCATACTGCTACTTCAACTTGTTGAATTCCGCTTTCAATTCAGCCAATTCCTTCCTTCTTACTTCTTCCTTCATTTTCATTTTCATGCTAGCTACCTTGGCATCCTTTCTTTTCTCCTTGTGACATCCTTTTGAACCCTGCACAAAAATATCAATAGCCATTTCTATCTCTCTTCTTCAGTGAACACTCCTTGTCCACTTGTTAGCTGCAAAGCCTACCTTCCTCTATAACAAGTTTGCTACTTGCTACCAATACGAAGTTCTCCTCTTGGACTCTTCTTCTTGGACAGTTCTACCCACACTCACTGTGGAACTGTCTTGGCAACTTCTACCCAACCTCGGCTTGTTGGAAGTTGACCTTCTTTTCTCTTCCTCTTCTTCTTCTTCCTCCGGTTCCCTGTAGTAGAACATTTTTCTTTTTTCTCTGAGCACATCTTCTCCTCAATTCTCAAGCTATCAGGCCCTTGAATTTTCATCTACTCACATTTCTTCTTGAGAACTTTATTGTCCCCGTCTCAGCAATTTTATTTGCTGCTATGGGTTCTGTCACAATTTCACTTTTCGGCTGGTACCTCTTCATTTCTATCACTGCTCAGTTTCTTTCTTCTTCTTCCACCACTTTATTATTTCATGACTGTTGCAACCTGCAAAACAAAATCTCTCACAACCCATCAAATTAATTTAATAATACTTTTATTAAAACCTCCTGTTCAATAACCTTTTATTTGGTCCACCTCTTTGAATCAACTTCTCCTTCAAGGCACACTTTATGTTTCTCAAAACAAACTTCTTCTCAACTCCATTTTCTAAGCAGATATCCTTTAAAACCTCTTCAGCTCAATCTCTTCAAGATCATACAGGATCTTATTATTAAGCACTTCAAGAGCACATCAGCTTTTCCAGCTCCACTACAGTTGACTTCAATCTTAAAAGAACTTTAATAATATTATTGTTAGATATTTCCGGAATAATATTTCCCAAACCTAATCAATCAACTTTTTGTTTAAAAATAAATTAGCTTACTCAATCCAAGCACTGTCTATCACTCTGCACTTTCTTTGGTTCTTCAAAAGGCTATAATCTTTCCTTTTGTTTTTCTGCTATCTCCTTTCAGAAGCACATCAATTCTGAATTTCACCAATCAGCCTTAAGAGCATCTATTCTTGTAAACACAACTCTTCAAGTTTATCACAAAACCTTTAAAATTTATGCCAAAATCCTCTATCTAGTAGTCACCATTTCGATTATCTTCCTTTGGACTAATTCTTCTTCCAAGCACATCTGTTCATACTTTTTAACCAATTAACGCACTGGCCTTTTTCAAAATTTTGTAATCATTTTCAAACTCCAAACAAAATTTTAGTATGTAGCCTCAAAATTTCAATGTTCCCACTTTTTCAAATTCAACCAAATCCAAAGCAAACCTCATTATAAAACATATACAAAAAAAATTCACTTACTCAATTCCATGAGTCCACAACTTCTTAAGTGTTGTTTCCCTTTCATTTCCATTTCTATCTGTAATTTCCAATCCATGCCATGTTTCTTTAACCTTTTCCTGTATTATTCCTGTTCGGTACTCTTTCCTCTTCAAAATACATCAGTTCCTCATATTTCCATATAAATTTGACTGTCATAAAAGCAATTACCTATCAAGTTTTCAATCTATACTATTGCAACATCATCTTGTCAGAACCTGCACCTCTGGTTTCACTGCTCTGCTCCAGTGTTCTTCAGTTCTCTAACAATTTCTTCAACTTTTCCTGTGATCATCAGTTTTCAATTTGTATATGAAATTTCAAAACGGAAGCAAATTTTCCCCATATCTGTTCTGGCAATAACTCTTTTCTTGCTTTCTTTTTATTCTTCTAGTTCTCTTTAATGCGACTTTTTGGAATTTTTTCTCGTGGATTTTGCCAAGTAATTTTTCTAAAAACCAACAGGGGTTCATTGAAATTAAAATTTGATAGGTAAACCTTCACAATTGAAGTGCACTAGGAGTTTTTCAGGGTGCTGAATCCATATATACAGTCAAAAAACCAGTTTAAATAACACAAATCAAGATTTCACCTCAAATTTCTACAGCCAACACCAAAAATTCCAAAAAATAACATTAAAAACAACTCTCTTTTTTGTTCTACACTCTCATAATTATTATTTCTTTGCTAAGAAAAATAAGCAAGTTTAAAAACCTTCTTTGGTACCACTTGATGCAGCTACAACCGTGTCCTTCCTGCACACAAAATGGTAATGCTGGAGGCCTTTCATCTCACACTTCTCCCCAAGGATCTTCTCTTTCATCTCATGATACAAATCCTCTTCTATCTTACCTTCACTAAGACTAGAGGTTTCTTAAGTTTTAACTTCTACTTCCTTTTCTTGTTTAATTATTTTATTTTGGAAACCTTAACGATATAACCAATATCAACCCTTTAATGAAGTCTCGCTGAGGTGCTGGCTCCCGACGGACTTAAATTTCACATAATTACATTGAATTACTACTGCAGATCCGCTGACCATGAATCCAAGATGGTACCCTGAGTAAACTAGTATCCACAATAAAATGACATTTGGATTTCCCTTTCTAAAATACAGGATTCCTCTCCAGAATTAAATACCATGTTCTTTCTCCGTTTACATACCAGTGAAATTCTACTTAGGTTTATCTAAGTTTAGTTTGTTGGAATTGTAGAGGTTACTCTTGGAGGAGTGGACCTCAGTTAGGGACTATTGTGGAAGGTAGAGACATAAATTGTCTCACGGAAACTCATGAACATGATTGTTGCAAAACTCCTCTGTTTGACGATTATTTGAAGTTAGCAGTTTGGAACAAGGTAGCAGAAAATGGCAAAGGGTATGGGGGAATACTAGTTTTAGTGAAAGAAAAAGAAGATCATCACATTCTGTTGATAAAATAAGATGCAAATAAACAATAAATATGGTTCCAAATATCAGAGGAAAAACTATTACATAAGAATTGCAACATGCTATTTTTCCTCTCAAGTCTAAAAAAATTACAAAAATAAGGGCCTAGACAACAAGGATCCATATGCAGCTTTAAAGGAAGATATTGCCACATACTCTCAGCAGGGAGAAGTGTTTTTAGTGGGTGATTTTAATGCTAGAATAACAAATCAGCGAGCTAGTATTATTTGTTGCAAAGAGGATCATAATCCTATTTGGCTCACTGAAGAGGAGAATCCCCAATGGATTAGATGTTCAGAAGATGACAAAGTTAGTAATCATTTTGGAGAGGAGTTGCTTACACTGTGTGGTGCTTTCAACTTAATTATTTGCAATAGTCTAGACATATGGAAAAGGTCTAGGAACTTCACTTGCAACAAATACAATGGGGAAAATGTCATTGATTATGTGATTTGTTCACAAAGCTTGATAGAAAAGATAGATGAAGTTAATATAGGAGAGTATAATTGGGACTTAAAATCAAACCATAGCCCAATTTATATAAGTTATCATGGGTAGAAGAATGGAAACATAGGAGAACAACCCAATGCTCTCGACAATCATTACCAAGGGGCAAAATTCTTATAACACAAGAAAATTGTACTATCATCAAGACAATGTTGGAGAGATTAATTCAAAAGGAGAAACTTGGTTTCCAAAGCTTCAACAGTCATGAGTTAACAAATATAATTCAAAGGGCACTTGAGAAGTGAAAAAGAGCAAAAAATAGGAAATTAGAATCAATTTTTTTTCCTATAAATGCATGGTTTGATGAGGAATGAAAAATGGCAAGGAGAACCTTGAAAAAGGGAGGCAAGGAGAAAATGAATGTAAAGTTATATAAGCAGATACTAAAAAGGAAAAAAGATGAGTTCATGCAAACAAGGAGAGAAGAATTAATATATCTAGGCAAGAATAACCCAAAACTTTTCTTGCATGAAATTCAACCAAGGAAGAAGCAAATCGAAAATAATATTATAGCCAATCAATGGTTTGAATATGCAAGAAAACTCCATGAGAAAGAATCAGAGGCTGAGCCTCCCTCGGGGCTCAACACAACTACAAAGATCTTCACGTAACAGGAGGTGGAGATTGGAATTAAGAAGCTGAAAATAGGAAAGACAAAAGACTTGGTTGAACTTCAAGCAGAGTATCTAAAATCGGGAATGAACACTCTTGCACCGCACATCGTGGAAATATTCAACAACATCATTCAACAAGGATTCCCAGGGGACTGGATAACTAGCCTAGCAATACCCCTTTTTAAAAGTGGAGACATTAATAATCCTTCCAATTATAGAACCATTATGATCAATCCTTTGTTTGCAAATCTTTTCGGCAGCATGGTAGAAAAATAGAATCAGTAAGTGGGCAAAAGTAAAAGAAAAGGGGGCAAAAGGACAAGCAGGCTTTAGACTGAAGCATTCAACAGTGGATCATGGCATCACGTTGAGATGCATTATTGAAAAGGTTTGAGGGGGTAAAGAAGAAGTATTCTACTATTTTTTTTACTTCAAAAAGGAATTTGACACAGTCTGTAGTATTCCAAATCCGGAATAGCACAAAAAACCTGCTGAAATAACGCACTCCTGAGAGATTGATGTACAAAATGAATTTACAGCCCTTGGATCCCTTAGATAAACAGATTTGGAGTTTAGATCCAAAAGGGGAGCAAAAAAAAATCAAACTAGGTGTGGTAAACAGATCTCCCACCACCTAGTCTAGCTGGAAAACACCCTACAAGAGGGGCTGCAGCTATGCACAAAAAACTGCTTCAGAAATAATGCAGTCTTCGATAGTCTGAGAAGGAAGCCATCAAATATGATTAGCTAATGAATATAAAGCAGCAAATCAGAATCACAATGAAGCTCTTTCATTATACAGTAGAATACATGAGGCAATAGAGCAAGAAATCTTCAGAAAAGAAGGCTGCAACACATATATAACTGCATAAATGGCTCAACAGTGTTCTTTTAAGGAGCTACAGCAGCTGAATATTACAACTCAGATCGAGGACAAATCTGTGGACAAAACATCAGATCTATTTCAGATCTGGAAACTAGATAGTATTATTTACAAGATCCCCTTGGGGTTTTGACCAAATCATGCATAAACAAGAGTAGATCTGAGTTTTAATTTGCAGATATGTAAAATGATGCAGTAATTTCTAAATATAACTTTACATTACAATATATTAGATCTAAACAGAACATGGATCAGCAAGCTAATCCATGTAGCCCATGCCATCTCACTATAGCTGAATGTGTGAGATATGTTTGGTGCCTTAGGAAAACACCCATCATGAAACAAGACCCCCCTTTGTCCACCAAGGGAGTGACCAAATGTAGCAATTTTTGTGGCCCCATATTTTCCATAAGATTGATAAGATATAACACTCCTCCTTGGGGTCATGGCCTTCATAAACATGGTGAAAGAATGCATACAATCAGAAATATAAACTTGACTTACATGAGCATATTCTTTACCAATAGTTCCCCTGATAAAATTGGAGTGGTGCATAGATCTATCTTCTCCCTCAAGAGGGGAAAGAGAAGGCTGAATTATCTCTCCAACAGAGTTATGTTGCTGCCCCATCTCTAGAAAGTTCATGTATCTTTGACAATGCTGATATAGTCCTCCTCCAAAGCCCTCCCAATAGTAGCTCCTCAAGATAATGTTGTTGGGCTTCATAGAATATCCATGGCTGAAACAGAACTCCTCATAGGCCTATTGTAGTAACTTCTCCCTGAGCTTGGAGGCTCTAGACAAGAAGATCCTACCATGATCATAGATGACCCCATCTTGGATTAAGTAATCCTCCTCATCTAGAAAGTCATCAAGAATCATGCATGTATGAAGATCCTTGGAATATCCCACCAACAGTTGGAATTTCCAATAGGGACCTAAGGTGCCCAACAATGACAACGCTAATAATGTGCCAACTGAAGTGGCTGCCATGTTGCTGCTCTTCTCCTTGACATCCTCCATGTCCAAGGTGTATGTTGGAAGACCATGCCTTCCATTCTTCTACTCTTTGACATCTCCCATGCCAAAGGTATGATATGGAAGGTTGCTATTCCTTCCCTGCTGCCCTCCTTGCTCATGCACATGCTTCAAAGAAGAAGGAAGCTCTTGGAAGTTAGTCTTCCATGGAAGGCTATCATTTTTCCAAGGCCTCTCTTTTTTTCCCAAAACATGCATGTGAGACCACCATCTCTCTTCCAGCAGGAAAGAGTGTTCTTCAAACAAGTTTGTCTTCTGATTCAGGTCTTGTCTCCCATGATTCATGATGGTGTCATTTTATCTCCTTGAAACATATCTTCTCAATGCAATTTGAGAGGTGAGGATAGATAGTGAAGTCAAATTAAAAATTCTCTCCCTCTCTTTGTACCTCCCCCATACTCTTAGCGCTGTAGCAGAGTCTTCTAATGCTCTCTCCCTTCTTGGATCTATAGAAAGAGTATCAATGCATGAAACATCTCCCATCAATTCTGAATTAGGTGGTCTCCCAGGGGGTACACTACAAGATAAATATATATCATGGTTCATTCCCATGTGAGCTACAGAAGGGAACATAATAGGACTACTTCCATTGCGCAAATCCACCTCTAATTACTATGTGGAAGTACCATGGCAGGGAGAAGTTGGAGCAACTCTCCCATCTTCTTCTTCATCACCCACCCTCTGCAAGATTTCACAGTCTAAGGTGATCCCTCTAGATGCAGTTAACTCATGAACACCCATCATCTTCTTGATGTCAAAAGTCTTGGTCACAAAGGACTGATCCATCATAGTGTGTGTTCTAAGATTTGGATGCAGTGTTGGAACATATCTCCTCCACTGTTTTATTTCTTTTTCTGTCATCATAGACACATAATTATCATCCTCTCCCTGTATAGGATCCCTAGGGCCTTCTTGCCAAGATACATGAGCCCTCATAGTGGAAGCAATAGCTTCAACCCCATCTCTCAATAAAAATAGATTCCCTCCTGATGTCACAGTGCTGGAGGAACCTTCCAATTCTACTTCTTTCTCCTCCTCATAAATGGATTATGCCCCACCAGTAAGAGATCTTGTTTCTTGATCTCTCATTGAGGAAAGGACACTCATGTCTCTTTCTTGAGAAGAATGATCTTGTTGAAGTAAGACCTTTGCCCTTGGCAAATCATGTAGCAGATCTTTAACCCCCCCCAACAATGTTTTGAAATGGAGTTATCTTCATGGACCTTCTTTCTTCTTTGAGTTGAAAAAAATTAGGGAAGCCTAGATGCTCTTTGAATCTATCAGTCTGAGATTCATATTCTCGGAGGTAGTCACCAAGAATCTCCTCCTCTGGTGTCTCTCCATCTTCCCCTCCTCTTGCAAGGAATGTAGGCATACTGCAACATTGTAGATCAGGTTGTGTGGTTGCATGCTCACACACAGCAAATGAAGTAGTGGGGCATTCATCATGTACAAATCTCCTCAAGAGATCTATTGGTCTTCCATTCCTCACTCCCCTGATCTCTTCCAACTCATGCAAAGCTTGAGAAAGAATGTTAGAGAACTCTACTTCTTTTATTCTTCCATACAAAGGGGTTTCAATTGTGTAATCATTTTTATTCTGTCTTCTGTTTTGATACCTCTTCTCCCTTTCAGTAAGAGGTTCATCTTTTTTTGAATGCAACATGACTGTGGTGCTCCAAGGAAAGCACAAGCTGTGCCAAGAAAGGACCTTTGATACCATTGTAGTATTCCAAATCTGGAATAGCACAAAAAACCTGCTCAAAAACACACTCATGGGAGATTGATGTACATAAATGAATTTACAGCCCTTGGATCCCTTAGATCAACAGATCTAGAGTCTAGATCCAAAAGGGGAGAAAAAACAAATCAGACTAGGTGTGGTAAATAGATCTCCCACCACCTAGTCTAGTTGGAAAACACCCTACAAGAGGGGTTGTAGCTATGCACAACAAACTGCTTCAGAAATAACGCAGTCTTGGACAGTATGAGCAGGAGGCCATAAAATATTATTAACTAATGAATATACAACAGCAAATCAGAATTACAATGAATCTCTTTCATTATACAGTAGAATACATAAAACAATATAGCAAGAAATCTTTAGAAAAGAAGGCTGCAACACATATATAACTGCAGAAATGGCTCAACAACGTTATTTTAAGGAGCTGCAGCAGCTGAATATTACAACTCAGATCTAGGAGAAATATGTGGAAAAAACATCAGATCTATTTCAGATCTAGAAACTAGATAGTCTTATTTGCAAGATCCCCTTGGGGTTTTGACCAAATCATGCATAAACAAGAGTAGATCTGAGTTTTAAGTTGCAGATTTGTAAAATGCTGCAGTAATTTCTGAATATAAATTTACATTACAATAGATCAGATCTAAACATAACCTAGATCAGCAAGCTAATCCATGGATCACCAAAGTGAAAGGCAAAGCCTAGCACCAGAGATCTCTCATCAAAACACCGTGAAGAATCTCATATGAAAATAACACATTTTCTCAATGGAAACAACGTTGTAGCTTTAATAACATAGATGGCCAACTGCCAAGATACAAATCTGAAGTACAAACATGAGAGGCACTCTTCCAGGAGGTTAAAAGACACACTCCATGAGAAGAGGCTCCCAAAACAAGCTAGATCTCTACAGATCTAGAATCCCACTTGTTGCAGCTTGCAAAAGCAGACAAACCCTCACTGGATCTATGCTACAATTGGAAGTAGAGATTGGCCTCAAGCCTGATAGTGGATCAAATCAGCAAATTCTCCTCCAAGAATCCTCAAAGGAAGAGGTGAAATCCCTGCATAGGAACTCCAAGTGCTAAGCAACACAATTCTCTACTAAACAACAAAGAATAGTATTTTTCTAAGCAGACAAGATACTCAGAAATATAATCAATCAAAAACCTTCTTTTGCTGCCTTCCCCTTCCTTTTATAAGATGAGAGCCTTCACAAACCCTAAACCACCTTGATGAGTTAGCTCCTTTCACATGAGGGGCCTCCTTCTAGAACTGTGTTGTCCATTTATGAGGTACATTGAATCTAGACAGCGTTGTACATTTGGTCAAGGTTGACCCAGTCTCACAGCTCAAACCCATTTTACACCTACAAGAGTTTATTTACATGGCCCAAATATATCCCTGTTTACATGAGCATTGATTTATTCATGGTTTTTAGGAGTTTTACATGTCCTCCTTCATATTTTATTCATAAATATGAAATGCAAGATAAAACAAGGAAAAATAAGATATTCCCATTAGCTTGGGTTATATGGGAATATTACACAGTCCCTAGAGATAAGTTGTGGCATAGAATGGAAGAACTTGAAATCCCTTTGCATTATAGAGTTGTTGTCCATAGACTTTATGAAGGGGTGAAGTCAAAATTAGAACCTCAGCTGGTATTTTAGAAAGCTTTAGAAGTGACATTGGAGTCAAGCAAGGTTGCCCTCTATCCCCTACTCTTTTTGGTTTATATATTGATAAATTGGAAGAGTGGCTAAATTTTCAAGGTGAGGATGGTGATCAGTTGGGGGAGTTTGTGATAAAGCTTCTTTTATATGCTGATGATCTTGTATTGATTTCTAAATCAGCCCATGGATTGCAGATGCACCTGTATGCCCTTGAGCATTCTTGTAGAGCAGTGGGGATGCAAGTCAATATTAGCAAGACCAAAATAATGACTTTCTATAATAAAAGGAAGCAGAGTCAGCATACATTCTTCTTTGAAGGAAACGTTATTGAAGAATTAAATGAGTACAAATACCTTGGGATTGATTTCAACAACAAAATTAATTGGGAGGACTGCGGAAAGAAGAGAATCTTAGGAGAGTGGAAAGCATTATATGTTCTTCAAAACAGATGTAGAGAGGAAAAGTTATGGGATTGGA
The DNA here is from genome assembly GCA_034641835.2 of Pinus albicaulis. Lineage (NCBI taxonomy): Eukaryota > Viridiplantae > Streptophyta > Pinopsida > Pinales > Pinaceae > Pinus > Pinus albicaulis. The sequence goes on from CM076581.1 coordinate 133,383,299, forward strand.
AAACGATTAAAGTGCTTTTTGGGCTCCTAGTTTGTCCATTGATATTGTATGGGTGTGAATTGTGGGCTAGCAACACCCTTGTCTCAAAATAGAAGCAAATTGAAAAAATCCAAAAACACTTGATCGTGAGCAAGTTCAAAATAAAAAGTTCGATACCTTATGAGATAATGTTGAGTGAAATAGAAGCAACTCTCATCGAAGCAATTTCTATGGTGTGGCTCATAAAATATCTAAAAATAATTGAGCAAATTGGAGTATGTAGATGGTCTAATGTCATCTTCAAGGAAGGCATGAGTGAAAGAAAGAAAACATGGACGAGACAAAAATACACATGGATGCAAAAATGGAATATCCACCTCAATGCTTATCCCACAAATAGCAAGGAGCTAAAGAATTTTGTTATGGAGAAGTTTCGTAAACAAGTATGGGGAAAGAAGAATTACTACATTGAAGAATTCAACCCTACATATGATCTCCAACAAAAAGAGTACATTAGATCTAATATTCCGTGGAGGGAAAAGGTTCTTATTTCTCAATTAAGAACCAACTCACATCAACTTCTTTGTGAAATAGGACGGTGGAAAAGGCCTAAAGAAGCTTGGGAAGAACGGGTGTGTACATTTTGTACATCTAGGGCAGTGGAACCGGAAAAACATTTCATTTGGGAATGTGACACGTTTAAAGACATCAAAGAAAGTTATGGGAATATGTTAGTATTGGTTTCTTGACATTGTCTTTTCAGCGATGGGATTGTTGAAAATTTGGGTCATCTCATCATCAATTTGAATAAAAAATAGAATAAAATGCAAAAGGTGAAAAACAATAAAATCATAGTCCCATAAACTATTTTTAATCTCATGAACATTAAAAGATCATTTTATTTCATTTCATTATATCAGTTCATCTACATACCCACCTAGATCAAAAAGTTCTATTAAACCTGTTGTGTGATTGTGGGAAGTCAACCTAGCATTAAACCTTGAGTTGTTCAAATCTTTGTAATCAATTCTATCCGTTGATCTATGGATCAACGATCGAGGCAGAGTTAAACTACTCGAATGCGTACATGGGTTAAAATGTTAAACTCCACACAAATTTTAAATCCATAATTCTTTCGGCTGGTTCATCCAGATCCTCAAACGAATCTATGGATACTTGTTTACCATTGCCATCGCCCATTTACTCTTTGTTGCCCCTTTATCCTTATCATCCAATTCATCATTTGATGTTATCCTTGGTCTTTTCAACTGGCTTTACATTCCCTAGCAAAAATACAGAATCAAATTGTTTTGAATCCTTGGAGATAATAATCTCCAAGTCGACGATTAAGGTGCCAACTCACCACTGATTCAATAAAAGAAGTATTGTTCATAACGAAGCTGCAACCTGTCATATAAATACATACGTGGATTTAGGAAGCCCTTCCTCATATATCCTTATCAAAAAAAGAAACTAATTAATCCACAGAATAATACCTCGTCACTGGAGAGTTATTTCCTCGAGAGATCATTCCCAAAGAAAAAACTCTTCACGCTTCTCTTCTTTCAAAGAAACACAACCCTACCTCATTCTAGCATCAACATTTGTATCGCTCAACACTCAAACAAATTTTGATTTAAAAATTATGATGCAGAGGAAATTGGTTCATAACAAAACACATCCATTTCGATCCTTAGAAAGCCATTTCAGACTCTACTCCCTTTCTTCAATTCTCTCCACACGTTTTACAAAACCTGAACATATATATATATATGTATATCTGTGTGTGTGTGTGTGTGTGTGTGCTCAACCTCAAAACCTGAACATACATATGTATGTGCTCAACCTCGTTCTTCTTTTGACCTGCAAAATAAAAACCTTCTTTTATTTACAAAACCTGAACATACATATATATGTGATCAACCTCATTCTTCTTTTGACCTCCTTGCATCAAGTTGAGTCTCTCTCACATTGAAGCTAGGTATGGCTCCAAAACTTTTTCCTACTCTACTCCACTCTTTCCCTATTCTAATTACATTATATGTAAAAAAAAAGAGTTCTTAACTAATTAGGTTCAATCCATAAATTTATCAACTAAATCCCATCTATAGACTGTAGATTCACGAAATCATGTCACAAACCCAATTAACTCTAAAATCTCTCTAACTCTCCAAAGTACTCTCAAGATCTCTCATTAGAGAAGATTTGGGTACATCAATCCTCACATTTAAACATCTATGTAAAATTAGTCTAAAAACTTAGGAATATATTTAAAATTAAATAAATTCACTCATTTAGGGAACCAACGCCCTTAGTAAATAAAAACCCCTACTCTAGTCAAAATATGTTCTGGAAGTGGAATGCTCCTCCATCACTTTGACTTAGCCAAACTTTCATCACTTAACATGCACACCACACAAAAGCAAGAAAGCAAAATTTTTCTCCTTAGTGAAAGCACATTTTCCAAAGTTTAAGTGATTACACATGCAATGTCGAAAGAAATTGTGCCCTCTTGATCCTGAGTGCACTTCCTTCTTAGAGTAGAGCGCACTTCTTTCTCACATTTGAGCACACTCCTTGTTCAAAGTGAGTGCACGCTCCTTTTCAACAACAAGTACACGCTCCCTATCCTTAGCAACCATGCACACCCTATCATCCGTAACTACGTCCTCCTTGTCTCTGGTAGGTATGCACTTCCTTGAATACATGCAGAGTGCACTCTGTCTGCTCAACTTAGTGTCCCTAAATCGATGTCATAAATTGTCAACCAAGGTTAGTAATCTGTTGAAGTGAAGTGCACTATATGTGCCTAGGTATTTGTTTCTTAATTCGTTGTGTTTAGTGTTTTTCTAGTGTTTTTGGTTTTGTGGTTTTGTGTTTTTTATGCTAAGAGGAAAAGAACTAAGTGTTGGTAAAGAGAAGTTGCTGGTCACACTGAAACAGAGAAAAATCTATTCTAAACTATGTATGGCACTTGAGAATAGAAAATGCAAAACTTAACAAAAAAAAAAACTCATAGCATGAACTCAATAACTCATAACATGAACTCAGTCCAATTCATTCATTAGAAATATGTTGGAATAACTTGAGAAAAGGATAAGTTTAATGCAATGAGGTTCTTCCAAGTAAACAACAATATACAATATCACAGAGAAAATCTCATCCATGGCTAGAAATTTGTTGGAACACATTTGGAAAAGATAGTCTGCAACATAGTGAGGAACTCTACTCTAAATTAACCTATGACACTGAAATTAATCCATTCTACAACTCAAAATATCACTATTAAGCCTCATTCAAGAGTTAGAAATCTTTTGGAATAGCTTTGGAAAAGAGGCAGTTTGTGAAATTATGAGAAATTGCAGAACAGTCAAGACTTCAAAATGACACTACCAATTCTTGTTCCTATGATAATGATGTATTAGTAGAATTTAAAAACAAGAGTAGTTTGTAAATAATGAAGGCCGTTAAGTCTAATTTAACAAAACTAGAATACAACTAACTAATAAAACTAGAAATACAATGGATAGAACTGAACTAGAATGCAATCATTCAAACTTAAAATACAGTGAATAGAATTGAACTAGAGTACCATTAACCTCCGGAGTACTACAACTGAACTAAAATGCAACTAATCTCTAAAATACTACAGCTATATCTCATTCAGTGTTAGTGATATTTTGGAACAATTCGTAAGAACAAGACTAGCTGTAACATTTGATGTGAATGAGCATAAAAACATAAAGTTCAGAAAAATGCAACTAAGCTCTAAAATACTACAGCTATGTCTCATTCAGTGTTAGTGATATTTTGGAATAATTCATAAGAACAAGACTGGCTGTAACATTTGATGTGAATGAGCATAAAAACATAAAGTTTAGAAAACTACTTGAATTAGGAATGAAACAAGGCTAAAGTTACTTATCTAAATAGTATGCACAGAGCTTCTCGAGCAGTAGGGGCCCTCTACCACTAGATTAGCACACAAATCTACTCAATATTGCTTCATATCTGGTATTAAAATTGCTCTTCTTTCATTAAAGGAAAAATACTTCAAAAACAGAGTATTACGGTCTTTTGAGATCTAACAACAAAACATCAATCTAACTAACTGTCTCTCGATCTCCCGAGTCACTTTTATAAGAGAAATACATAAATACCCTTGAGAAGAAATAGGGATAAGTGTCTTTTTCAATTAAGATCAAACTAGAATTCTTGTGGAGGCCTCGTTCTTTTGCTGAAGACATCTGTAGAGTTCTTGTCTCAGTAGAAGTCTACCTCTTAGTTTTGATTTCTTCCACGTGCATAACCACTTGGAGATTTCTGCTCAGACTTCGTAGAGGGCAAGAAATGATGTAGGAGTGTTGTGGAATTCAAACATATGCATTTTTCCTTTAAGTGACACCTGTAACCTGTGTGAACATGAATATAGATGCGGAATAGGCGACTAGCTACAGAATGGCTGCATTCTGTAGCTGAGTCTAGTCAAAAATTACTACAACAACAAAACCATGAAAATATAGCAAGTCAGTCATTGTATGCATTCCTAAAGTGACTTTAATCAATCCTATTGATATTTTAAGCCTATAATTGATAAGGGACAAAGGAAATGAAGTGAAATTTGGTGAAAGGAAAGGACATCTTTGGGGCTCAACATACCCCCACTGCAAAGCTGTTGCATGTCCTCATGCAATCAATTCATGTATTCTGAGACTTTTTCCAGGACATCTAGGCTCCTTCTTCTGCTTTGCCTGATATTTAATGGCCTCCTAGGATTCCTTATGACCAACTTGAATATCAAATTTATAAGTGCCCTGCTCAACTTTTTGTTTTTCTTATTCAACTTCTCACTGGCCTTGTAAAATTTTTCCATTTGCAGAGAGATAGTTGTATTCATATCACTTTTCAGCTTAACCTGCTCTCTTAAAATTTCATTTTCATTCTTTATATGCCTGTTGAGTACTTCTAATTCATATTTGTCTCTTCTTAGTACATCAATTGCAGATTCTGGTGGGCTAGGAGTTCTTCCTCTACTTCCTGAGGCTGTCTTTTCTAATGACTTAACATAATTATAGATTTGTTGTTGTGCTGGGTCTATCTCTGGAGTTCCTTCATCAAGATCCTCTTCGTACTGGTACTCAGGTGATCTAGAAGTCGGTGTCTCTTCATCCTCAATGTTTATGATTCCCGTTTGTCTAACCTCTGTTTTCTTCAATATACCTCTAAGCCTGTGGCTTCGTCTTGGTTGAGATGGTCCTTCACCTCCCTCCTTGGCATACCTTCTTATCATCTTCTCCTTTTTAATTTGTTTCTTAATTTCAGCTAATTTCTCTGAAATTATCTCCTCACTTTCCTCTTGTATGGACTTACCAGTTTTAGTTTCAACAGATTTGGAAATTTTCCTTCTCCTGCTTCTTCTTGTGAGTTTGCCTTCAAATGGAGATTCCTTGGGTTCTTCAAAGTGATTCTTCACTAGGAACTCATCCCAATTTTCTCCCACCTTTCTCAAATGATGTTCAATTAGGATTTTAACTAGGCCATGGTGATACAAAGTGGTTTCAAAGAATTGAACCCTCTTTTGAACATTAGAGGCCATTCTCTTTAGGCTATGAAGTAAGAAAAAGGGTAAATTTATTTCTTCATCTAAGAAATGCATCATTAGCCGAATATGATAAATATATAAGGTACCAAACCTTCCCTCACAAGTTATAAACTTTTGCAAAATGAGCAACATATTCCGCCATTTATTCTTCAGTGCTGAGCTAGGAATGCCCTTCTTAAAAATTTAAATATCCATACCTAGTGTTTTGAGCATTTGCCTCCATGCCTCATTATGAAATTCCTTATTTTTGAACCATCGTTCACCTTGCCTGGGTAATTCCACTGCTTCTGCAATGAAAGATTCTGTAATAGTGAATTTAAAATCTCCTATTTCAACTTCTGCTCCATTGAAGGACCGTGCAAATGTCTTAGTTACCTCTTTATGAAAACCATTGAATTTTTCCAAAAACTGTAACCACCCAGCCTGTTGTAGCATTTCTCTAATCTGTGGGTAACCCTCTAAGTATTTGGTTCCGACTGGTTCGGACCTTACTATGAGACCCATGGCTTCTTTTCTCAACCTTCAATTTACTGCTCTTCTATTCACGGTGAAAATGACTGTAGAGAGTTGTTTTTACCCCAAAGGTGCCTTCTTTGTTTATGCAGTAGGAATTAGCTACGGAAGGATGACATGAAGAGGTTATAGAATGAGTGAAATATGGTGAGGGCGTTTCACACAACTTAATGAGTTTGAGAGCCATCATGGAAGAAAAGACCGTGGAAACATCTCGTGAGAAATTCAAAATCATCACTGAATACTTCGGGCTAGTGACGTGACCGAATAGGTCACTTCAGTACTTAACCGTTAAGTTTTAAATGATGATTTGATATGGCGGAATGGAAGGGATTTTGTCCAAATTTTTTATGATAGGTTTAATAGGCATGATCAACACGAATAATCAAAATAAATTTATGAATCATACATGACTTAACTATACTATAAATTTCATATTCTGTCATCATAATAATTTCACAACTTTACCTTTGCCTTTCCTTTAATTTTTGTGGTTTTGATATGCTTTGTCTTCCTTTGAAAATCATTGATTCTCCAGTCTTCATAATCCCTTTGATTTTCCTTGTTGTCATAGGTGTGCATGATCAATTTGTTGTTGAACAAGTGATTACTGGATAGTTTCCTTTAGGATATCTGGCTGCAGAATGTCTAGCTGGCTACAGAATGTCTGGCTGCAGAATATACCTGTAGAAGTTTTTGAAACATGGAATGGAATGTTGTATGAAGTGAATTAGAATGGATCATGAAATATGGTGTAATGGAGCATGAGTGAAGTGAAATGTAATGGAATGAAATGGATCATAAATGTAAAGTGGAGTGAAATATGAAAAGTGGTCTGCAACTTATGATTTGTAATATTCAATTGCAGAAAGAGATCAAATTTTAAAAATCTGAGATGAAAATGAGGTGGACCATGGAATGGAGTGAATGAAGTATGGATGAATGGAGTGAATGAAATATGAATGAATGGAGTGAATGAAATATGAATGAAGTGAGACATGATGGAGTGAGACTTATGATTTTGTGATAGCTGCTTGCAGAAAAAGAACAAATTTGAAAAGCTAAAGTGTCAAAAGAATTCTGATTTTCACTTTATCTTTTCTGTATAAACATGCTAATCAGTGATTAGTTTTCACGTTTATACTTTATTTATTTATTTATTTTTCATGCATTTGAATTCAGAAAATTCAACTAAGTTGATGAAGAAGAAAAATTCTTCTTCATTAACTTCACATCACTGTTTTCCTGGAATCTCTTGACAAATTCTTCTCTTGAAAGTGGCTTATGATACAGCTTCAATCTATGACCATTTACAAGAAAATTGACCTTCTCTTCATCTATTGACCTCATTTTTATTGCTCCATTGTCAAAAAAATTCATAATTTCATATGGCCCAAGCCAATGTGTTTGGAATTTACCTTGAAAATCTTTGAACTTTGAATCAAACAAGAGAGCCCAGTCACCTTCTTTGAAATTCTTTTCCTTGATGTACTTATCATGCCATCTAGTCCTTTGTTGTTGGACTATACTTGTTTTCTGGATTGCATCTTGTCTGATCTCATCCAATTCATTAATCTGCTCCAATATATGCTTTTGTGCTTTTGTTAGATCAAGTCCTAGTTGAACTGCCATTTTAAAAGTTTGAATCTGAAATTCTATGGGAAAAAAAACTTGTTTTCCATAAACAATTTCATAAGGAGTATGGCCTGTTGTGCTTCTCCATGTAGTTCTATAGGCCCACAAGGCTTCAGGAAGCCTGTCTGCCCAATCTCTTCTATGTAAATGAACAGTCTTTGTTAGGATCCCTTCAATGACCTTATTGGTAGATTCCACTTGACCATTTGCTTGTGGATGATAGGGAGTAGATTTTCTGTGTCTGATTTTGTACCTCTCCATCATTTGTTCCACTAGCCTTGATGTGAATTGAGCTCCTTGATCTGTAACAATTTCCCTTGGGACACCAAAACGAGTAAAAATATCCTCAAAAAGAAAATTAACTACAAATGCTTCAGTAGCAAAAATTAATGGCTTGGCCTCTACCCATTTGGTAACATAATCAGTGCAAACTAATATATATCTCTTTTGTCTTGATGGAGGACTAATAGGTCCTACAAAATCCAAAGCCCATTTTTCAAAAGGTTCAATATGTACTTGAGGCTGCAATGGCATCTCACCTGAAGGAGAAGGTTTCCCTACCCTTTGGCAACTGTCACACCTTTTGACATACTCTTTAGCATATTTAAAAAGGGATGGCCAATAGTATCCTAAATGAAGGACCTTATAAGATGTCCTTTTATCAACAAAGTGTCCGCCACAAGGTTCATCATGACATGCCTTGAGGATCTCAGGCATCTCATCTTCCCGAACACATCTCCTAATGATAAAATCTGGACCTATTTTGTATAACTCATTAGCAACCCATGAATATTTTGCACTGTCATAAATGATCTTTCTTTTGTCTCTTGCATTCATTATTGAAGGAAATTTCCCTGAAACTAAATAATTAGCAATGTCAGCAAACCAAGGAGTATGAGTAGAAATTGCAGAAAGATATTCATCAGGGAATTGATCTTCAACTGGGGTGTTGTCTTTAATGTTTTGGAGTCTAGATAGGAAATCAGCTACTGTGTTTTGTTTTCCAGGCCTATCTAGAATGGTAATGTTGAATTCCTATAGAAGAAATAACCATCTTATAACTCTGCCATTAGTAATTGATTTGTTCATTAGATATCTAATTGCAGAGTGATCTGTGTGAACAAAAGTTTCATATCCTATTATATAGTGTCTAAATTTATTTATAGCATGAACAACAGCTAAGAACTCTTTTTCAGTTACAGTATAATTTAACTCTGAAGGAGTCAAATTTTTACTTGTATAGTAGATGGCATAAGGAATCGGGTCTTTTTGTCCCAATACTGCTCCTAAAGCTGTATCCGAGGCATCTGTTGAAATATGAAAAGGTAATTTCCAGTTAGGTCCCCTTAAAATAGGTGCTTCATATATTTTTGTTTTCAGGGTCTCAAAGGCTAATTGGCAATCAGGATTCCATTTGAATTCATAGTCCTTGGTAAGTAATTTGAAAAGTGGAGATGCTATCTTGGTGAAGTTTTCTATAAACCTTCGATAATATCCTGTAAATTCTAGAAAACTCCTAACATATTTTTGACAATTTGGAACAGATAATTTAGAGATGAATTCAACTTTTGAATCATCAACTCTAATCCCATCCCCTGAAATGTGATGCCCCAAAACAATTCCTTCAGTAAACATCATAAAACACTTCTCATGACTTAGTGAAAGATTTTCTTCTTTACATCTCTTTAAAACTTTTTCCAAGTTTGCTAAGGCTTCTTCAAATGTGTTTCCATAAACTGTGAAATCATCCATATATACCTCCACACAATCATGTATTAGATCTGAAAAAATTCCTAGTACTGCCCTTTGAAATGTTGCAGGTGCATTGCATAGTCCAAATGGAAATACTCGGTAAGCATAGGTACCCCAAGGACAGGTAAATGTGGTTTTGTCTTGATCTTCAAGTGCTACTTGAATTTTATTATAACCACTAAACCCATCTAAAAATGAGAAGTACTTTTTTCTAGCTAATGTATCTAACACCTGATCTATGAAAGGTAGGGGAAAATAATCTTTAAGAGTAGCTATGTTTAATTCCCGGTAGTCAATACATACCCTCCATTTACCATTTTTCTTTGGCACAATTACCAAAGGAGAAACCCACTGACTATCTGAAATGGGATAAATAAAGTTGACATTTAACAATTTCTGCAATTCTTCTTTAACAATCTCCCTAAGGTTTGGATTCATCCTTCTTTGAGGTTGTCTGATTGGTTTACAATTTTCCTCTATGTAGATGTGATGAGTGCAAGTCTTAGGGCTTATCCCTTTCATATCAGTGTACTCCCATGCATATGAAGATTAATGTCTCTGTAAGATCTTGACTAGCTCTTCTTGTTGAGATTTGTCTAGGTTCTTGTTTATGTTTAAAGTTTTTCCTGGAAATATCTCAATTATAGAGCTGCCAAATTTATCCATAGAATGAAGAGACATCTGTCTTGATGATAAAAACTCAATGTTGGATTCTTCTTGAAATTGTTCATGTTTGTATTCCGAAGAGGATTCAAAGTTCTCTAAGGTATTCAGAATCTGGCTATCTTCACTAATTTCTGAAATTGTGAAGAGAGGTTGTAAGTCTTCTTCATCCTCTATCCATTGAGTATCATCTAATTCTGTAATTTTTTTTTCTGGAGGATACAAGGTAAATTTCTTGGTTGAACTACCATCAGAGATGTACATATCACCGGATCTACAACTAATGAAAGCATCAGCTGTAGCTAACCAAGGTCTTCCTAATATAATAGGATGCCCTCCTAGATTATTCTTAGGAGTTGGGATCATAAAATCCACAAGATACTCCCAAGAATCTAGGGACACTGGAATGTCTTCTATTACCCTATCAGGTTTGATCACAGATCTGTCTGCTAATTGTAATAATGTGGGTGTAAAAAGAAGATTAGGAAGTTTCAGTTTATCCATGATTTGTCTACTCATGATATTGATTGCTGCTCCTAAATCAATAAGTGTGTTTTGGATCTCAGTTCCATTGATGTGTATTTTAACAACTGGATTTCTTGGGTCTAGATACTTTGGAATGGAAATCTTACCCATCATGATATCTGCTATTTTTCCTGCCAGTTGAATTTTCTTTGTCTCTTTGATTCTTTTTCCTGTTTTTTTCATGCTCAACTCCTTTATTGTTTTTGCTAAAATTGGAATTTCCTTGATAGCTTGTAATAATGGGATCTTAATACAAACATTTCTCAACTCATCTAGGAAATCATAATTAGGCACCATAATTTGTTTTTCTACACCCCTATCAATTTGTAATCTTTCTGGAAAGGGAGGTGTAGAAGTGGATGTTGATGGCTGCTCTAATATAGGAGTTGAAATTATTGGTTCTTTTTGTTTTGATTTTTCAATGTTTGGGTTCTAGAAAGGTGTGTTCTCTTCAAGACTTTTATTCACCAGTAGAGAATCTTCCTCAGAGTTGTTTTGCTCTTGTATGATTACAGAAGGTTTCTTCTTTTCAAGTATTCTTCTAGACCTAAGTTGAACATCATTAAGGTCTAAAGGAGTAATCAAATAGGTTGGAAACTATTGACCTTCTATCATGTATGTGTTCTAGGGATTTTTATTGTTGGGGTTTGGTATGGGTTGGGCAGGAAACTGATTTGTTTTATGAGGAAATGGTAATGGAAGTGGTGAATTTTGATGTTGTGGATTTTGAGGATTCTGTTGAAAATTTTGTTGAGGAGGGAAATGTGGATATGGTGGATAGGATGGTGGATATTGATAGTACTGAGAGTGTCTTCCATAGGGATTTTGTGCTCCTTGTGCCCAAGTTTGAGATTGATTCTGGAATTGGGGCCAAGGTTGCTGCCAAGAATTCCAATTTGGTGGGGGTTGATTATACAATTGATCATGGAATCCTTGTGTTTGAGGTCCTTACCAAGGCCTCCTGGAGACAAAATTGAGAGATTCTGTGGAATTTGTAGGGATTTCTTCTTGAAAGACAGCTTTAAGACCAGGAAGTGAAGGAGAAATCTTGGTCTCATGTTTTTCGGAACAAATTACACAGGTCTCTACTACTTTTTCATCCAAAGGGCACTCTCTCAAGGCATGCTTCTTTCTACATTTGGGACAAAAAATTGCTAAGGCATCAGATTAAGCTTTTTGCTTGTTTTGTAACTTAAGGGTGTCTATTTGTTCACTAAGACTCCCTAAAATATCAGATTTGAATTCATCAAGCATATGTCCTATTTCTGCCCTACTTACTGTCCTAGAAGTAGACTTACTTGCCCTTTTAAGAGCAAGGTCTCTTGGTCCTTTTACAGTTTTATATTTCCCTCTTGAAAGGTTGATACATAATTCAGCTATTTCAGGTAATGTGAGCTGAGATATATCCCCTTTTCCCATCATGTTAAGGATATTTAACCATTCATCCCTAATTGTCTTCAACAAGAGAGCTTTCAAAGTATCTTGGTCTAATTTTTCCATTTTTTCCCTCTTGATGTTATAGTTAAAACTCTCCAACAAATCTTCCAAATTTTCATCCTCTTTTTGTAACATTTTAAACACTTCCTCCTTATGGTTGACTGGCATACAGTAATCCAAATACCTCTCTAGAAATTCATGTTTCATGTCTTCCCATGTCCTAATAGAACTGTTGATCAAACTCATAAACCATTTTAATGCTGCTCCTTTCAATGTTGAAGGGAATAGTTTAAGTTTTTGGGCATCTTGTAAGTAATCATAGGTTCTACATAGGACTTTGAATTCAAATAGGAAGGTTTCAGGATCTTCAGTTTTGAGTCCATAAAAGTTTGGAAGGATAGAGGGTGAAATTTTTTTCATAGTTGCATTGGTTTCTTCATCTACCATAGGAAACCCAAAAGAGCTTCCCATTTCCCTTCTACCTCTTCCTCTGCCTCCTTCTTCACCTCTATCTCCTTCTCCTTCTGCACCTCTACCTCCTTCTCCTCTACCTCTACCTCTACCCCCTCCAAATAGTGTGTGTTCTCCATTAAAGACTCCTCCTCCCCCTTCTTCTTCCATAGTTGATTCTTCTGTGGAAGTTAAAAAGTTTATGTCCCTAGCAAGGGTCCCTGAATCTTCTTCTAAGACAGGTTCAGTGGATAAAGTGGAAGGTCTTTCTAATGGAATATCTGATCTTAAGTCCTCTGTAATTCTAGGATCAGTAAAGGATGGAATGTGGGTTTGAGTTGGAGGTGTGCTGCTTCTTGGTCTTGGTGGAACAAGTGGTGTTCTAGGAATCAAGCTTCTAATTCTTATAAATCTACCCATTGAGTCTCTTTCTCTATGCATATCATTGTTTTTGGGAGGTAAGAAACAAGGATACCTAGTTACACTTCCCCGACAACGGCGCCAAAATGTCTGCTCAACTTAGTGTCCCTAAATTGATGTCATAAATTGTCAACCAGGGTTAGTAAAATGTTGAAGTGAAGTGCACTATATGTGCCTAGGTATATGTTTCTTAATTCGTTGTGTTTAGTGTTTTTCTAGTGTTTTTGGTTTTGTGGTTTTGTTTTTTTTATGCTAAGAGGAAAAGAACTAAGTGTTGGTAACGAGAAGTTGTTGGTCACACTGAAACAGAGAAAAATCTATTCTAAACTATGTATGGCACTTGAGAACAGAAAATGCAAAACTTAGAAAATATTACTAGGGAGATAGTGGAATGTTCTAAGCCAACTATTCCCATCTTATTAGACAAAGAATGCTTCAATGATAAATCTATCAAAGTCTCATGGAAGGACATAAAATGTGCTTTCATGCAAAAGGAATTCCCAAAGACCTTTGAAGACAAAGAAGTATACATAAATATTAAGAGGTTCATAATACATAGAGTTGCATGTATATTTATATTACCACCCTGAGAAGAAGCTATTGAATGGATCTTATTACATATGGATAGCAAGAATATGATTCTCAGCAGCGAGAGTGGGAATGAGATTGCCACCTATCATCCACATTATTTGCATTCTTATTATAAGATGGTAACTCCCAAGTAGTATTGAATACACATTTCTATGCAACTTTAGCTAACTTGAATACCAGGGATATTATCACATCATGGTGGAAAGATCCTACAAAGTTTCGCCAAAATTAAAGTGCAATTTACAGGACCAAATATTTGAGAAAGGTCTACCAATATCTTATCATTTATGTCGATGTGTTGCATATTATATGGGCAGAAGAACACATAGTATTTTGAAGAGAGATGGATCTATTTACTCAACTTAGTTTTTTCTAGAGGTAGGATGTTCAACTGGGCTAAAATCCTCTCTCACGAACTGCAAATCAATATACATCAGGCCAAGACAACTTTACAAGCCAAATTATCACAAAAATTCTATATGTCCACTTATCTACTGGATGGAATCTGTGCTCGCTATGAGTTCACATGGATGAAATGGAATTGGACCCCTCAAGAGAAGTTTCTTGTCTATTTTCACTACAAACTGTTGTCAGAAGTCAATTTTTGAGGAGTATATATGAAACTGGATGAGCACTTTTTTACAGTTTTTTATCACATGATTTCTGAGATAGGACCTCCCTACATGATAGATCAGGTGAGGGAGCTTATTTATGAGATTTAAGATTGGTTCGCTTCACCATGGGGCACATACATCTCATTTTTCAGGTGCCAAACTACCTCTCACCTTATGTCGAGGTATGTGACCAAGAAGGTGGTTCTACAAGAGGTTTCCTACTAGTTGAACAATGGTTTGTCTACTCAAGTAGAAAGGAAGAATAAGTCTCCTTGGCCCTATTTTCCTTTGCAGATTGGATCATATGAGCTTAAGAGCCTTAAGGTGGTTGAAGCTAAAATCGAATAACTTAAGTGCCTTCATGTTGGAGTAATGTGATTTCATAGATATGGCCCTAAAAATATTTTCAGACAACATTGTGCCAAGATATGTTATACCTAGACATATGTATCTATGTCATTACTAAAAGATGAGAAGATTAATAACTCGTACAATGAATTGAGGAAGAATAGGCCAGGAGATGAGGTGGGACCCTCCCATATTATTCGGGTAGTGGATACACATATGGAGGAGATTCAACATGAAGTGACTGCCCAAGCTGACATTGTATCATCAAGGAAGAGGCCAAAGCATGATCCAATGGCAGAGAGTAGCACAAACTTAAACGAAAAACCTCTTTGCAAAGCTACAATAGAGGTGGAGGAGAAAAAGAAGAAAAGAGAGGAAAATAAGTAGCAAGAAGAAGAGCACATATGAGAGGAGGAGAAAAAAGGAGGAAGACATTGAATTGATTTCAGATGAGCCTAACATCTATCCAAGGCTTCCTCTCACTGGTGGGCATATCCCATTCAACGAGATGTGAATTGTTCCTCCACCTAACAACAAGGTTATGGATATATCCAAATTTAGCTTCGATCAACTAAAGAAGAGAATTGTACAAGAAATGCGAATGTATTTTCCCAATGACCTTGTTCATCATGTCTCCATAGCCAGAGAGAAGGTAATAGCATCTAACACTGGGATGAACCCTCAAGCAATGATCGTAGAAAATGTGGCCTTTGTAAGAGCAGCACAAGATAACACATAGTATTTTTTGAGTCAGAATGAACAATTGCGAAAGGAGGTGATTGTCGTAAAGAAACATGTTGATCATCTTGTTGCAAAGAATCAAATGTTGTCTTCTACTAGAATCAACACAAAGAAGCTATTATTGGCCATTCTTGAAGAACTAAAGTTGATGGAACATAGTATGAAGCAACTTTACAATGAGATTACCATTTTATATGAGGTGATGGTGCCCTTGGTCGAAATCCAAAAAATATCTCAAGAAATCCCGAAGATTCTGAAGGTTACAAGTACAGTTGTTAAACTAATACGAGATTTGGGCATCAAGTATCTAAATATTTGGTTGGTCAAGAAGGACAAATTAGCAGTTGAGGTGGATAGAGAAAATTTGAGATTACACATTCATAATTACAACCAAGTTGGCGAGCAAGTGACCAACACCATAGATACCTATGTTCGACTGCACGGAAACTTAGAGTCCCTGGCACATGAACATAAAATAGTTTATGTGGGAGCACTTGGAGAAATAAGGGGAAAGGATGTCATCGTGCAGGAGTCAAAATATTTCATTTGAGAAAATCAGACAAGCAACAAATCAAGAGAGTTTGTAAGTGACTAAGAGTACCATTCTACAATATGAAATTGGGCCAACGAAAGTTCATATGAAGTTATTCCTGTTGTGGGGTAGTATACAATCAAACTCAAAATCTATATTATCAAATGCATTGGTGGTGAAGATGTGGTACATTGCAAATCTATTGGAAAGAGTCAAAGCTATCGTAGCAAATTTCAAAGCATGGCACTCATACATTATTAATGAGCTCCATTCTCAAGCCATCGATTTGTATTTTCTTCCTACATGAGGAAATTTTGTCTTATATAGCCACCACTTTGAATGTAATTTTTTTTTATCAAAAAGAAATTCATGCAAAAGAAGTCCAAGAGACATGTGGAATATGAAGAGTCACATAGAATTCCATAGGTTTTAGAAGTCAAAGAGTCATGAGGAAGCTCGAAGGCCATTTTCATTTGCTATAAATAAGCCCTCATAACTCAAGAAAAAGCGATTTTGGAGGCTTGGAACTTTGGAGAATTGGCCTAGCTTCTCTAGTTTCATATGGGAGAAAATATCATTCCTTGGAGAAGCAAGTGGTAGCTTCATGTTCTACTATTAGGGCTAGTGTTTCATTAATGTAATAGAGTACTTGGACCTTTAATTTAACTATCAAAAGCTCTTGAAGTCTACACCCTTTCATGCATGTATCGTGAATGTTTTAAGATTATTCTTTAGATGTTTGCGGTATATGTTTGTGTTATGCATACCAAAGAGAATGAAATATTTTGTTAATTTTATATATGAATATTGTTGAATGGGTGTTGTTATGTGTTTTCATGATCGTTGTTATCTTGTGAACTATTTTGTAGGTTAATTAATGATTCTTTTCTATTTCTCTCATGTGTCTTTCTTAGGATAGTGTTGTTTCCCAGATTTCCCTAGTAACTGAAAACAACCTGAGAAGACATTCATTAAGGGTTAGAAACTCTCCCGCTTTAGGTGACAAGAACTGGCCTCCCTTCCACGACAAGGTGTATTCCCTGGTAATATTTTTAATTGAAGAAATATTCTATTTAATCAATTAAATAAGGAAAAGTTATTGATATGAAAGTGTGTTTTTAGAAGGAAGAGAGGTTAAACTCTAGGAAAGTAAACCTATAATAATTAAAAGATCAATAATTACAATTAAAACCTTAAGTATGCAATGATAAAATGACAAAAACACAAATTAGAGATGAATGTGACAAAGAAAAAAGAAATAAATGAAGTGTTAACTATATTTGGATCCACGTGTATTGAATGCCCACCCTAATGAAAAAGAAAAAAAATATCATAATATCATGTACTATTACATTCCATTCCCCCTCAAAGGACAAACATTAAGAACCTGTTCATTTATTGATAGTATGGATACCTAAAAATAGAGAAATCCTCTAATTGTTGTGACAAAATGGTGCTAATCAAGTTAACTACCGTATTTCTAACATATATATAGATTCAAGCACATAAATTATAAGAATAAAAACGAACAATAGATCATTCATTATTGTAATATGTATATATGCATGAAATATTGTAATAAAACCAACAAACAACAAGTGTTTTCTAGTCAATTAAACAATACATAACACAAATATCTTAACGATAATATATCTGAAAGGATCATAAATTAAGTAACGTACTGCAATATAAACAAGTGATCAGGTCTATTGTATAAACTACAAACTACATCAGTGTATATGCACAAAATCAAAATGGAAATGAAAAGGATATTTGAAGAAATCTGGTTTTCAAATTACATAGAAAAAGAATATAAACGCATCACTGATCGGTTTATGCACTGCGTGAAATCAGTTTGTTTCGCCTCGTAAGTCTGTTTTAGATCTCCAAGACCCTCCTTTGTCTTTGCCACCTTCGAATGAGAAATTTAGACTTTTGTACAAAGATTTTTTGATAACTATTTCTTTTATAATTATTTGAATAATGTAAATGTGAAATTATTTTTAAAACTCCATTATGTTTCAAAAATCATAAAAAGATTTACCTCTATTAAAATTTAAAAAAAAAATTGATAATATCCTCCTTGATCTAGTACATAATTCCTCATTACATTTCTTTCCCAAATATTTAGTTGATTAATTGATTTCCTGCATAGGGAAACAAGAATTAGTTCTGAAATAAATATGTAAAACTCACCCCAAAAATAAATAAATAAAATCATAAATGCATTCTTTACTAGCTCTAATGGCCTTCGGGGCATTTGAATCGAATGGTTGCGAGTCAGAAGTTGACTGGCTGTTAACATTTAGAGTTGTAAGAGGTGATGAACTAAAACTCGTACACGTAAAGTTTCGTTGGTCTTTAAGTAAAATACACAACTACTTATAAAAATTAAAACTAAATGTAATGCCATAGTATGGGGGAGTTATAATATTGTTGAAATCGAGTCTCACTGTGAAGCATACGTTGGTTATGAGGTAGAGTATTAGGTTTGTTTAATTTAATATATATTTTTAGTTATTTTCTTTCCTTTTATTTATTCTAGTGAATATTTTTATTTGTTTTAATTAATTTGCATTATTTTATTTAATTATTTTTTATTATTTTTATTTTATATTAGTATATTTAACTTTTTTGTTTTTGTTTTATAATTATCTTAATTATTTGAATTTTAAGTATTTAAATTTAATTATTAATTAATTAAATTATATTTTAAATTTATTATTTATTATTTAATTTTAAATTATTATAATAATAATTAGAACTTATCATTTTAATTGTTAATTTTTTATTTTTATTTTATTTAATACAATATTGATTTTCTTATAAGTTATAATGATTATTTTAACAATATATTTTATGTAGGGAAAATATGAAGATTCGAGTGAGCGATTTTTTATCATAAGAGTATGAGAAGGGAAATACAAAGCGAAACCTACAGAAAGAGCCAAATTCAAATCGGGGTTAGATTAAGTACAAACAAATAGTACTATTACTTTTCTATTAGAGGCTCGTCTCTCATCTTTCTTTCATGGAAGCTCCCTTTACACTTTACAATCGATGTCTCAGAAATCTTACTTGTTATCCCAAAGTTATGTGTATGATCTTTTGTGTGTGTTTTTGGTAGCTAGGGCATATATTCAAGATCTCTTGCAATGGTGGTCAGACCTAATATCCGTATGGGGCTCCTACTCCAAATGATGTGTGGTCTAATTGGGACTTCACATCAGGGAGACCCCTTATGTGTTGGCGGTATCCAACACCGTCAACATTTTAGCACTAAAAGAGGGAAAAATGACAAGTTGAGCCCGTAAAGTCTGTGTGGATCTATAATCTTAAATGGTTTCATACCAAATCATAATCCCGAGATGGTTTTCTAATGCTTTAGATCTTTCAATCCCTGCAATTTGTTTACATAACTTATCACATTTAAAGTTTGGTGAAAAGGGTCAAGCAACCGTCATTGATTTTGTGGTTGAATTTGTTCAATATAATTTTCAAACGCAGTTTATTCTAAAGATATCCTTGCCAATTTGTTTACCCTTACATTGGACGGTCGTGCCAAGAAATGATGTTATTCTTTACATGCTACTTCTATCCATTCTTTTCAACAATGGTTAAGGAGTTTCATCAAGTTTTTTATAGTTATGAATATCAAGATTTTTGTAATAGGATTAATCAACTTAGGATGAAATCAAATGAATCTTTAGAAGAGTTTTCTGATAGATTAAGTACTAACAAATAATACTATTACTTTTCTATTAGAGGTTCGTCTCTTAGCTTCCTTTCATGGAAGCTCCCTTTACACTTTACAATCGATGTCTCATAAATCTTACTTGTTATCCCAAATTTATGTGTATGATCTCTTGTGTGTGTTTTTGGAAGCCGAGGCATATATTCAAGATCTCTTACAATGGTGGTCGGACCTAATATTCGTATGGGGATCCTACTCCAAATGGTGTGAAGTCTAATTAGGACTTCACATTAGAGAGATCCCCTGTGTGTTAGTGGTATCCAACACCATCGACATTCTAGCACTAGAAGGAGGCCAAAATGACAAGTTGAGCCGTAAAGTCTGTGTGGATCTCTAATCTTTGTAATAGGATTAATCAGCTTAGGATGAAATCAATTGAATCTTTAGAAGAGTTTTCTGAGAGATGAAGATGTGGATTGGGAATTTTTGGATCAGAAATTTCGATTCTTGTCTAGGATTTCAAGGGAGTCTTTTCAATCAAACCTTCTAGATGGTCTTCCCCAATCAAAACCTCAATCATCCGAGGAGGAATCTACTACTCCTTTTCCTCTTTGTCCTACTTCTTTCCCCATACCTTGTTGGGTTCCCCTTGTTAACCCTATTGAAGGCAAAAAATATAGAAGCCACATAATTGATCTGCTTCTTCTTTCCTCCTCCCCTATCCATGAAGTTGATACAACAACTAACTCCTTGATTCTTTCAAGTAATAACATGGTCTCATATGATAATTTTGAGTCTAATTTGAATGAAAATGAGGCTGCAAAAAATATTGATGAGGAGTTTATTTACCTTTCGTTTCTTTCCCAAGATGATGATTCTCCTTGTCCCATTAATCATTCATCTCATAATCTTGGTAAACACCCTATCAATTTTGAATCCTTTAATCAGGTTGAATCCTTGGATGAACATTATCCAGATCATCCTTTTTGTATGGAATTGTATGATGATGGTTGTCCAAGTCTCAAGGATAAATCTTTGTTTTTGTAGGAATACTTATAGTTTCATAAATTTCAATTGGAGTTTGATATGATTATTGAAGAGGTTCTTACAGGAATATCTATCCCTACCTTCCATGCCTTGTGTCAGGGTATATGTAGTGAATCAACTTGTTTTTCAGACGAATGTTTTCAAGATGATGATATGCTAATCATAAAAAATTTCTATCATAATCTTGAAAACCTATTTGATAATCGTCAAGCATTCCATGAATCTTTTAATTCAAATAACTCTTATATAGTTCCTAAAGATCTTATTAATGAAAATAAAGAAAATTGTTCTTATTCATATACTGAACTAGTTATGATTTCTAGGCCTAAATTTTCATCATTTGAAAGTTTGAAATCTTTTTCGGAAGTCGGGGCACTTCAATTTACACTGATGTTTATGTTAGGTCCTTCCTACCCCGATGAGACTTTTAAAATTGGTCAGATTAATATTTGTCCTGCAAAATTATATTATTATCATCCTGTCCTAGGTTGGTAACTGTCTCTTGAAGGATTTTCAATATCTTCATATGGATTTCTTTCATCCTCAATACGGAGTTTCTGATCAGATACATAAATCTCCATGGATGCATACTTTTTCATCCAAATTTTGATCTGGAACTCAGAAACGAAGAACATGCCAAATGATTGTTTAATTCCCCGATTTGACGCCCCTTCATTTTTACCCATCATTAGGTTTGACTCGCACACCATCCATGGTAATTTACAATCTATGATATCATCGAAAAATATTTTATGTGATTTATATGTGTTCATAGTAAATTTATCCTCGCAAAGTTTTCAAGTTGGTCATTTTTATGACCCCATTATAGATTGGTTAGAAGTATAATACTTGGAGAGTTCAATGGATCATAATAAGTATCTTCATGAGTTTAATCAAGATTTGTATAGATGTGAGTCTGAGAAGTTTTCTTGAGATGTCTCCTTTTATCATCCATTTCACCACCATAGGATAGAACAAACATCTACCTCATATCGCTACACTTGTATTCCACACCTTCATCTTCATGTGCAAATGATTTGGTCATTTATCCCTATTACTACACATTATGTTACTTTGGTTTTACTCGCTGTTATATTTCAGCACAAGGGTTGGGAGCATATTTTGTGGCTACATTGGAGATTTCATTTTACTTAACCTCGAAATTCTAGCCTCTTATTATAGGTTAGGTCTAGTAGCATTTAGTTAGTTTGCATTGCATTTTTTTCTTTATTTTCATTGTTCATGTTATTTTTCTTTTCTCTCTTTTTGAGTCGTTTATCTTTTGGTCTTCAATAATATTGTGCATGAAATTTTCTTTGTTCAACTTTGAGATAATGTAGCTAAAATTTGAAAGGAAAATTGTAGAAATGTGTAACTCTTGGCTAGCCTGTTACTTTTCTTCTTTATTTGGGCCTACACATCTTTTAAAGTTGAGGATGTCTAGATAGAAAATATGATCAATATAAATAGAAAGTCATAAACAGAACCATGATGTACGAATCTACTGTATAATATTCATTCCTAAACCCAATTTGGTAATTGAATGGTGTTTTGTTTCTAGTCCAATCAAGCGGAGAAAATAAAAGGGGAAAACCAATAGGGAACATATCAATTTCATAAGAATATATAACTGTCTCTGAAGGAACAAACCCTTTTTCTCTTAATAAGTTGGGATCGCTCTTCCACCTTGGTAAAATAATAAGTGACTAAGCACATTTAAACTTATAAAATAAAATAAAGGGTGAAAGAAGAGAAAGGCTTCCTACATAGAGGGGTGGAACAAGAAACTTTATTGGAGTACTGAACAAGATCGCTGGTAGTGAAGTAATTCTTATGTTTTGTAGTGGCTTTGCTAGGGTACTAAATAGGCCTACTGGTAGAGAAGAAACACCATATATGAAAACTAAGACTCTAAAAATCTTAAACTCGTGAGTGCATATTACCTTTCCCGGATCGAAACAATTATGACCTAGTAGTCTTTATAATTTGTTTAATCTAGTAAGGGAATAAACGAGACTATATATATAACCATGTTATATGGGGAAGCTAAGGTAATCCATTTGGTGAGTCAATACTTCTTGAAGGACTAATAACTCATGCATAAAGGTAAGACATGAACAAAGAAGTTGGAGTTATTCTAGTGTGTCGCCAAGTGTTGTCATTGCGACAACAACCCTCCAGAAATTTTTCTTCATTCAATTTTAGAGACTACGTATGTTTACATGAGATGTCACTCTAAGTTATATTATGTCTTCTTGCCATTTTTTCATTTTTTATAATGTTGATTATCCTTCCAACATCTCTAAGTGTTTCTTTTTATTCTAGGCCAAAGTTTCCTAAGTGTTTCTTTCTTATCTTTGGAAGTGTCGTGTCGCCTCTCTAAAGATAGAAAAAACACTAGATTTCTTTGAATTGGCAAAAATTTCATCACTTAGCATGCACACCACAAAAAATGAAGAAAGTGTAACCTTTCTCCTTAGTGAAAGTTCACTTTCCAAAGTTAGTGATTGCACATGAACTGTCAAAATAAACTACTCTCTCTTGAGCCTAAGTGCACTTCCTTCTCACAATGGAGCACACTTCTTTCTCGCAATTAACTACACTCATTGTTCACAGTGAGTACAACTTCTTGTCAACATCAAGTGACACTCCCTGTCCTTAGCAACTTCACACTTGCTGTCATTAGTAACTATGCCTCCCCTGTCTCTGGCAGGTGTGCACTTCCTTGACTGCATGCAAAGTGCACTCCTAGAAAAGAGGGATCCTCTTCCACTTAACTCAACTAACTCAGTGATCAAGCGACAAGTGGGGAGCATGCATTGAAACCCTAAACTCAAATTGCATGTATATTTTCTATATAAGGAATACAACTCATTATTCATTCTCATAATGACTAGTCACTTTGAGCTAAGCACATTCTCTCCTCGCAAGGAGTTTTTCTCACTCTTGGTCACAAATGCATCAATTCTTGGTAAGTTTTGAAAAGTTTTTCTTTTGTTACCTTAGTGGAATTTTGATCTGCCTTTTTCATATGAAGTGTTATTTTATCCATTCTTGATCCTACAAGTTTCATCTTGCTATCGCAAGTGGAATTCTGTTGACTCTTCACATTCCATGACCTTTCACCTTCTAGTCATGATTACAATAGGATATATAAACACTTGTAACTTGTTTCTTTTGCTTTCACTATGATACTAACTTGTTACTAGTCATCACTTAGCATTTTTCTCTCTCTCTTTGAGCATACTACACTTCCAAGAAATAGGAACTCACTGCAAATTTGACATATGCCTAGCTGAGAAAGGCTTCCCTTCCAAAGCGCATAGTGCACTCCTAAGCCATAGTGAGGCATCTCTACCCACTGAAAAAGTGATATTCACCACTTTTGAGCCTCCTTAGCACATTATGCACTTCTAGTCAATAGTGCATCTCACCCTTGTTCACTACAACTACGACCTATGCCCATAATGAATCTCTCTCTATCCCAAGTGCACATGGCACATTTCTAAGCTTCAGTCTTGTCTTCCTTGTCCAGTGTGATCTCAAATTCCCCCCTCTATTCCTTGACTTAGCATGGTGCACACTTCTAGTGGATAGTGAAGCCACCTTGTGTCATTTTTACTAGCTTGTGCTCCCAGTTTTCCCAATTATCATTCTCAGACAATGTATTTGCAATATTTTGCATGTGATATCTAGATATTTCCAGGAACTAATTTTTTTCATCATGAGTGATATTCCACCTGCAAGTTCTATATATATATAAAACATTTCTATCTCATATTCTATAGAAACAATTCCTCCCACCACTCGACAGGCTACATTGAAATAAACTTCAAAAAATAGTACTAAGGCGGAAGTGGAATGTTCTAATTGAGTTATTCCCCTCTTATCAAACACATGATGCTTCATTGATGAATCTATCAAAGTCTTATGGAAGGACATTAAATATGCTTTCATGAAAAAGGAATTGACTGAAACCTTAGAAGATAGGGAAGTATGCATAAACATTAAGAGGTCCAAAATACATAGATTTGTGTGAAAATTTCCAGTACTACCTTGTACAGAAGCTATTGAATGGATCTTATTACATATGGATAAAAAGAATGATATTCTCAGCAATGAGAGCGGGAAGGATATTTCCACATATCATCCACATGATTTTCATTATTATTATAAGATGGTAACTCCAAAGCAATATATGAATACAAAGTTATATAAAACTTGGTCTAACTTGAATACTAGGGAGATTATTAAATCTTGGTGGCAAGAGCAGATAAAGTTTCGCCAAAAGCCAAGTGTAGTTTACAAGGCCAAATATTTGTGAAAGGTTTACTAGTAACTTATGGGGATGTGTTGTAGATTGTATGGGTAGACGAACATAGAGTATTTTGAAGAGGGATGGATATATTTACTCAAGCTAGTTATTTCTAGAGTTAGGATATTCAAATGGGATGACACCCTCTCTCACGAACTACAGATCAATATATAACAGGCTAACATAAATTTACAAGCCAAACAATCACCATAATTCTATATGTATTCTTATCTGCTAGATGGAATCTGCAGTCGCTATGAGTTCATAGGGATGAAATGGAATTATACCCCTCAAGAGAAGTTTCCTATCTATTTTCATTACAGACTATTGTTAGAAGTTTGTTTTTGAGGAGTATATACAAAACTAGTTGAACACTTCTTTGCAGTTTTGTATCAAACAATTTTTGAGACAAAATCTCCCTGCATGATATATCAGGTGAAGGAGGCCCTTTATGAGATTGTATTTTGGTTTGCTTCACCATAGGGAACATCCATCATAGTTTTCATGTGCAAAAATGCACCTCACCTTATGCCGAGGTATGTGACCAACAAGGTGGTTCTGTGGGAGGTTTGTTATACACTACAAGGAAAAGACCCTCTAGCGAAGGTTATAAAGGAAGTTTTTAGTGTTATAAAATTGGCCAAAATTGTCAAAAAACATTTTCTACAAAATCCATTTTTGGTAACAGTGGTTTTGACAGAGCTTCTAACGGAACTTCAACACAACTAAAAAAAACTGGGCGACGAAAGGTTTTTATGGATGTTTTTATTATCGGTGTGTGATTCATGTGTGAACGAACTGGTTTAACTGGTACACACTAGTGTTGTAAACATACCAAGCACTGGGATGGAAACAAATTTCTCAAGCCCTAGGGCATTTAGCAACGTCTCGGTGTGTGTCACCAACAAATACGCACCGGGCCGATAGAAGTTGCATGCAATGGTATATTCAGATTTGTAGAAATTATACAAACATATGTATATCAATGGATTCAATCTGATCGAACAATGTAATAAAGCTAGATACTAAATCACTTCTACAAATAAATTGCGGAAATTAAACACAATCGCCAATCACATGAAGCAAAGAAAGAATCAAATCACACCACAACACAGATAATTTCCTGGGGAAATCTTCCTGCTCAAAACACCTCTATCTTATATTGTATATTAACCATGGAATCATGAAACAATTACAATGCACTCTTCTCACAAGAGTCTCATGCACTCTGCTAACTATCTCACACTGTCCTAGACAAAACTGACCAACACTTATCCAATTCTCAGCCTCTAAACAACCTGACTTTCTTATGCAATTCTTGATGAATGCAATCCCTATTCTTTAGGAATTTTGGCCTTCCTAAACTATGCAAGGATCATGGGCAATCTAATGGATTTCTAGTTGCGTGCAAGCAACCTACCAATCACACAACTGATAGTTAACCTCCCTTTCACCTTTATCTCAACTAGGTCTCCACTGGAACTTACATGCATGCAGCTATTAATAGTAAATCATTAGTTGCATGGCAGATCACTTATTGTGAATTAGATAATATTTAATTCACTTGATCTCTCACTAGTGCAACAAACAGTTACAACTAGTTCAACTGACTCTAACTCAACTAACTGAGTTAACTGATTACACATGCATTAAACTAATGCACCAACTGCAATTCGAACTCCATAACTAATAGAATTACTCTGCATGCCTCACCAACCACCCTCAAATCAAAATACATGAGCTAACTGAGTTTATCACACTCATTTAACTGTTACAAGTGATCATGAGATAATATTACATTTTATTTTCCAATTTAATTAAGGGAAAACTAAATTAGACACTACACCAAATTTAGTCGAAACTAATGTAGGTGCTGCTAGGACCTATTGGTCCCACACTAGTGTGTGTGCTGAAATTTATTTTTGGAATTCAAAACTCCCTCTCAACAATAAAGGGATTATTTTCCACCTCGATCCTGCCTCTATGGTATTCGAATTTTCTCTTCGTGAGCGCTTTTATCATAATATCTGCATCCCAATCTTTCGTGGGAATGTACTGAAGTAACATTATGCGCCTCTAAACACAATCTCTAAGATGGTGGTGCCGAATGTCTATGTGCTTGGACCTATCATGAAACACAAGATTAACCAAGAGTTTAATGAAACTCTAGTTATCACAATGTATCACTGTCGGATCCATTTGAGAACCAAACAAACCAACCAGGATCTTTCTCATCCAGATGGCCACGCATGTAGCTTGACTTGCTGGCATGTACTCTGCCTTGGCTGAAATGAGTACCACAGATCGTTGCGTCTTGTTGTACCAAGAAACTGTTGTCATTCTTATGCTGAAGATCCCTCCTGATGTGCTCTTTATGTTTGATGGACTGCCTACCCAATCTGCATCCGTGAAGCCTTTAAGCTTCACTCCCTCTATCTGTCTGTACCATAATCCATACTATGTAGTTCCCTGAGATATCTCAAGACATGCTTCCGCGCCTTCCAAAAGAGCTTGGTCAGCTTAACCATAACTTGAATCAGCTGGTTAACTGCGTAGCAAATGTCTGGTCTGGTGTTCACCAAGTACATCAGTGAACCTACTAGCTACCTGTAGGCAGTAGCATCCACTACTTATCCTAAAGTAGCATCCTCTTTCCTCCAATTTATTGGAAGAGGAGTGTCCATGGGTTTACAGTTCTCCATGTGAAACTTATCCTGTATCTCTTTGGCATACTCTCCTTGAGGAAAAAAAATTTCACCATCCCGTTGCCATATTTCCAAACCAAGGAAATAGTGAAGGAGTCCCATGTCCTTCATTTCAAACTCCCTTGCAAGATCCTCCTCGCATGAGTTTATCAACTTCTTGTCACCTGTCAAAATTAGATCATCAACATAAAGTACGATAATCAATAGCTTACCATCAACCACAATCTGGTACAGGTTTGCATCCACTTCACTTATGGTGAAGCCCAACTCAGTGAAATAGCTGTCAATCCAAGTGTACCAAGCATGAGGTGCTTGCTTCAGCCCATACATTGATCTCTTGAGTTGACACACATGTGATTCAATGTCAAAGATCTCGAAACCTTCTAGTTGCTCTATGTACACTTCCTCCTCAATAATTCCATTGAGAAACACATTTTTCACATCCATCTGATGAATGTGCCACCCCATCTGCACTGAGAGTGCAAGGATAGATCTAATGGAAGAGTACCTTGCGACTAGTGTGAAAGTCTCATAATAGTCGATCCCCTCAACTTGTGAGAATACCCAGGCCACAAATCTGGCCTTGTACTTCTCCACACTCCCATCAAAAGCTTGCTTCACCTTATAGATCGATCCAGATCCAACCACTGATTTGTCGACTAGTCTTGGGACAATATCCCATGCACTGTTCTTGATGATGGAGTCATAATCCTCTATCATATCATCAACCCAAATTAGTTTCTACACTTCTTCTTGAAAGGAAGATGGTTTTGACACAATACACTTGCTCATAAGAGCCATGTATCCAGTACACCTGTCTGGAGACTGTCTCTGTCTGCGTAGTGAAGTAGGGGCTCCTACATTCTCTACTACATCAAGTCTCAATATATCAGATTCCATGGTGTTCCTTCTACCATTTCTGGTGGATGGCTCTGCATGAGTTTTTTCTGCCACTCCATGATCCTTCACATGTGGCTGCTCCACATCTTGAGGTTCATTCTTTGGAACCAAGAGTTCCTCCACTGCATGCAAATCTAGCTCCCTCTCAAGGGAAAATCACATGGATTTATCCTCATCAAATTTTATATCCCGTTGCACAACAGTCATTATGTTGTTTGGAAAATACACCCAATAGTTGTGGGGAGTTTTAGTGTACCCCAAAAATATCCCAATATTAACTGTTGGTTCCAACTTCTTCCTGGTGTCTTTGGTCACATGCACATAAACAGATGAGTTAAAGATCTTAAAATGTGGAACATCAGGTTTCTTACTAGTAAATGCTTCTTCTGGTATACTCATGCCAAGTATCTGATGAGGACAACGGTTTTGCACAAATATCATTGTGTTGCATGCCTCTGCCCATAGATGCAATGATAGGCCCTGATCATGCAACATCACTCATGTTGCACCCATAATGGTTTTGTTCTTTCTTTCTACGGCTCCATTCTGCTGTGGGTTATGAGGTGCAGTCAATTCTCTCTGAATTCCTTCTTTGTTGTAGAAGCTCTTGAATTCATTGGAGATGTAATCACCACCATTGTCACTCTTAGAGCCTTCACATGCTTCCCCGTGTCTTTCTCACCATTGTCACTCTTAGAGCCTTCACATGCTTCCCCGTGTCTTTCTCCCCCAGTGCTTTGAACTCAAGAAATTTTGAGAACATTTGATCTTTCTTCTGCATGAAGTAGATCCATCACTTTCGAGAAAATTCATCAAAAAATATCACATAGTGGTGAGCCCTAGTATTGCACCAAGAGTGCTACAACTCCCAAGGGCTGCCCTACTTTACTTTATCAGCCAGGGGTTCGTACAAAATTTGAGGTGAAAGTTATATATACATAGCAGATGCATTTTGTTCATGTCATCCTCTTCTACTTTACGAAAGGGTGCTACTTCTAGGGGTTCTTAGTGAAGTCTGTCACACTTCAATAAAACTAAACTAAATTGCAGAAAGGAAATGACAGAAATGGAACTAATTTAATGTGCAGGAAGGAAATGACTGTAAGAAAATAGATTAAATTGTTGAAAAGAAATGACAGGAAGAAAACTAATTTAATTTGCAGAAAACAAATAGAAGAAAGGAAACTAATCCTAAACCACACTTAGCTTGGCCAAACGGCTGAATTCACCCTACTTATCCAATGATCTATCTACCATGCTTCTATCCATGCAACTAGGCTATCCATGACTTAATTATAATTACAAAGAGTTAATTTGCAGCTTGGAGGGAAGAAAAGGGCTAAAAGAGGCTAATGGGGGGGTTTAACACATGAAAAGAGGGTTGGAAGCAAAAAGAGGGGGTTAAACCCTTATAAAACTTTATGATAGCGTGAGAAATGACTTTGGAGCGGACATAACTCATAAATGAGATGGAGGACAAAAGTTGCGATGTGCGATGTCGCAATCGCAACTTCGCAAGTTTAAAGGGATAGCGGTAAGGATTAACAAGAATGAACTAAGTTGTGTGAAGTGTGACGAGTGACGTGGCAGGTCGCGAATCGAAATATCGCAAGTTTAAAGGAATAGTGATACCTATTAACAAGAATGAACTACAATGTGCGAAGTGCGATCGACGACGCGGTAAAAATTGTGGGCTGCGATATGCGATGTGGTAAGTTTTGCGAAGTGCTAAGTGCGATGAGTGACGTTGTGGAGTTATCGCATCGGCGAAATGAGCGGTAAGCGTTATGCGAAAATTGAAACTGTGTGATTTGCGATTTTTTATTTCGCAATATCGCAATCACAAGAACAAGCAATAAGTGTTAAGAGTAAAAGCTAAAGGATGCAAAGTGAGATTTGTGATGGCGACATGATGGTGGGACCAATAGTAGGGCGCAATTTCGTGGTATCGCAATCGCAGGAACCAACGGTAAGTGTTAAGGGAGAAAAGGTAAATAGTGGGAAGTGAGATTTTCGATTTCGCAATATCGCAGTCGTAAATAATGAGCGGTAAGTGTTAAAGGTAAAAGGTAAGCGCTGCGAAGTGCGATTTGCGATTTTGCAATATCGCAATCGCAAAGAACGAGTGGTAAGTGTTAAAGATAAAAGCCAAATGTTGCGATTTGAAAAGTGCGACGTACGATGGCGAGAGACTCGAGGAGAAAAGGCGGAGGTCGGGTTTTTGGTGGTTTTGAATGGTTTTTCACGTGTTTGGCATAAAAAAAGGTAAGGAAGCCATGAAAAGAGAAAAAAAAGAAGTAAGGCTTGAAGGGCTTAAGTGTGTTAGGAAAAATGAAACACACCTGTGGATTATGCATGGGAAATAGACAGAAATGCGTGATAAAATAGTGAAGGAAATGCTTGGACTTGGTAATACAATTTCTTCCCAAAACTCAAACAGAAATCAATTTTAGCCTGTGGGAAGGTCTACCCTGATCGAACTCTATTGACAGAGATGAGAGGGGGCACTTGACCATAATTTTTGGATTTTTTCCTCTATTTACTATGTATACGCAATTAAAAACTAAAAAAAAAAAAAAACAAAATAGAAATGAAATTTATCAGAAGCAGATCTAACTTAGATGGCAGAAGCAAAACTAGTTAAATAACAGAAAGGAAAGAATGACAACAACAGAGAAGCTGAGGCACATGGGTTGGGCCCTAACCCAAGAGCCCAGATCTCTGGAACTAGATCAATAGAAAGTCATCTGAATACTTATTGCATTACAAATATAGTCTTATTACATCCCAAAGGTCTTAACAACAAAAGCCAAAAGAAAAATTTCTGAACAAAATCGAAGAATAAAATTGAATTGACTAGAATCAACCCACTGGCTAACTAACCCCCCCTTCCTAGTTCTAGCTCTACTCTATTTATTATATAGGGCAGCTACCAAAAGCTCCCTTGAAAATGGTGATTGAGTCCATTTTGACTCCAAGTAAACATAGATTGAGTGCCCTTCGTCTTCAGTTTCTTGGCTGCCTATTGGAATTTGATTTGCTGGAGACTCCAAGTGAAGTATGGCTTGAGTGCACTTGGTCTTGAGTTGCTTGGCTATCTCTGGAATTCGAATTGCTGGAGGGGGATCTCATGAGGACCCTTTGGTTGCCTTTGAGAGTTAAGGAGGGTGGAAAATTCCCTTGAATCTCTCCAATATTTCTCCCTAATTTCTTGATGTTGTGCTCATTTATTCTCCAATCCTGATCTTCCAGTGGCATGGTGCAAGTCCCTAAATTATCTCCTTCTCCAAATCTATATAATTTGCAAAATATTCTCACAATATTCTACAAAAATAAACAATATTAGGAAAAAATATGCAACTACCTTAATCCTTCCTAAGAACATATTAAAACATAAGAAAACATTATTAAGTGCAGAAGGAGAGATTTAATATATCATTTTATGTGCATAGGGAAGGTATATGGGCCTAAGAAAGGTTAGATGGGCTTTATTTTATGTCTAATTTAGAGGCCCATCATCACCCCCCTACTGAAACTGTTGCTCATCCTCTTAGCAATCTATTCATCCTCCCTGCCTTATGGTTCTTCATTCATGCTGGCTTATTTCATTTTTTGTTTCTTGGGTCATGCGCTGCTCCTCCTGATAATCTTCTCACTATTTTTCTTGCATTTATTTTTTTAGGTGTTGCATGGAGGTCCTTACCTTAAGAAAATCTATTTTTCATGCCAAGAGGTGGCAGGTCCACCTTTTATTCTATTTTTCTTCTTTTACTTTTTCTCTTTTTTCTTCTTCTTTTCCTTCTTTTTTCCAACTTTTTTTATTGCATGCAAAATAAACTCAGAGTTGTATATATATATATATATATATATATATATATATATATATATATATATATATATATATTTTACTGTTAAGTGAGTTCACCCTTGGTTACCCCTTTGGAACTCCTTGTATTTTATTACAATGAAATGCTTACTACCCACTTTCTGAAGTCCTTTTTACTTTTGTCTTGTTTCTTTTCTTGGTGAAAAAAGTGAGGCTAGCTACTAGATAAGGCTGAGGTTGCTCTGCTACTGATTTTGGTTATAAAAAAACTTTCCTTCTCACACTTTTTAATGTTTTATTAAGCTAAAATAGATTCGAAGACAGGGTTAGATGATTGCATACCTAAGCCTTATGATCGATTTGTTTTTTCATGTGATATCAAAGCTGTTGTTGAAGTTGCTTGTGGTGATCTGCTTGAGGTCCTTTGGAGCTTCTGAGCACATGAAGAGGAAGTCCAAGTTTGACTACCTTTGACTAAAGTGTTGACCAAATTTTATTTTTGTGCCAACTTGTTGTTTTATGCTTACAAAGGTTGGAGAGAATCTACATTCATTAGAGAGAGATACATGGAGAAATGTAATTTTGTTTTTTGTTTTTTGTTTTTAAGGCCTACTAGCTGCCTCAATGAGGTTTTCCACTAGTAGGTCTGCCTAGGCACCTCAAAGGAGGTTTTCACCTAGGATTTTTTACTTATTTATTTATTTATTTTTCAATCCAATGACCGCCTCATGGAGGTTTTCAATCAATGATCCAATCCCATACGCCTCAAAGAGGTTTTCATATGAGATTTTATTCTTTCCCTTTTTTTATTTTTTTCCACTTTCCTACTCTACTTGAAAAAAAAAAAACATTTTTCAAGTATAGGAATACTTCCAATGGAGCCATGTACACATCAAGATGACAGATAAAATCAGGTGCACACTCAGAATACATGCTCTAACATGTACCTAAATATGAGAGATGAATTGCTTTGAATGGGATTGTATCAAGTGCTATTGGAGAAGAGTGTGCTGCTGCAACTTAATGATTGTTTGGAACCATATGTCAATATAGTTGTGATGCCCCTGGTTCACTTGCTGAGTTGGATCACCTCGGATGTCCTCTTCTATTATGGCATTCAAATCTTCCTCCTTTTGCTGATTGTTCTCTTGAACACATGGAAGAAATGCTGGCAAACATGAGGGAACTTTCTCAACATTTGATTCTAATATTTGCTCTTCATCAAGTGCAGCCCTTGATTCTTTGATCTCCTCATTCATATCTTCTTCTTCTTTATGTTGTCCTTCAATGACATTAATAAAATATCTTCTTTGAAATACCTTTCTTGAACTAAGATGCAGACCATTTATATCAAGAGGATATGTTTGATAGTGTTGTACCTCAGGATTGTAAGTGGGATGAGATACTTCATGGTGTGGGTTTGGAAATGGTGGTACAGGTAGTTGAGTGGGGGTGGATATATGAGATGTATGTGGTTGAGGCTATGGTTGTGGTGGAGGTGGATGGTAGGGATAGCATGGAGTTCGGTATGGAGGATATGGAGGGAAATATTGAGGATATTGTGGATTTTCCCAATAAGGACCTTGCCAACCATGTTTCCAAGATTGGTTTTGGGGGTGATCTGGCCAAGGTTTCCAAGGAGGGAGTGTATCCAAATTAGTTTGATATGGATGTGAATAAGCTTGAAATTGTGAAGTGGATCCTTGCATCATATCAAGTTGACTAGGTTTCCAGGGTATCCTTGGAGCTATAGAGCATAGCTTATCTGGTGATTTCCTTGCTCCATTGTCTTCTTGGTAAACTTCTTTAAACTTGGGGAATGATGAACAACATTTAGTAGCATATGATTTTGCATGGATAACAAAAATATCAGCATCTTCGTTTTGCTCATTTTGCATTCTTAACATTTCTACTTGTTCACTTAGATTGCTAAGAATTTCTGTTTTAAAGTTATCAAGAAAATTTCCAAGTTCATCTTGCCTTACCAATGTTGATGTTGATTTACTTACTCTTTCCCTTCCTCTTGATATGCGCTTGCATGTTTCACAAATTTCTTCAAATGACAATTGGTATACATCTCCTCTACTCATGAGATTAAGGAGATCAATCCACTCATCCTTAATTGTTCTAAGTAAGAGGGTTTTTAGTGTGTCAAATCCTAGATGATGCATTTTTTCCCTCTTAAAATTATACATGAATCTCTATTTTAGATCCTCAAGGCTCTCATCTTCTTCTTGGTTCATTCTAAAAATTTCTTCATTAAGTTCACAATCTTTATATTTTTCTAGGAATATCTTTTGAATATCATTCCATGATCTTATTGCATTAGTACCCAGACTCATGAAACATTTAAGAGCTCTATCATTCAATGTTGCAGGAAACAATCTCATTTTTTGAGTGAGTGATAAGTAGCCACAAGACCTAAAAAGTATCTCAAATTCAAAGAGAAATGTTTCTTGATCCTTTGTGCTCATACCATGGAAGTTGGGAAGGAAAGATGGAGGGATGTTCTTCATAGGTACACTGATGTCCATATCTTGAATGAGAAAACCAATAAGATCTTCGTCATTGTCATCATATCCATCCATCTCTTCTTCGTTCAAAAGTGTATGGTGATGTGGTTCTTACTGCACCATGTGGTCAAGTGGGGGGGTTGGTGTTGTAGAATTATTTTTTTAAAAATATTATGAGTAGCCCTACTCCTATGAAGCATGAAAATCAGATTTTGTTGTATTTTTCAATATTTCGGAAACAAAATGAAAAAGGAAAGCAGAAAAGTATGCTAAAACATAATCAAAGCATCTACTAGACACCTCCCTAGCAACGACGCCAAAAAGTGGTGAGCCCTGGTATTGCACCAAGAGTGCTGCAACTCCCAGGGGCTGCCCTAATTTACTTTATCAACCTGGGGTTCATACAAACTTTGAGGTGACAATGCTATATACACAGCAAATGCATTCTGTTCATGTCATCCTATTCTTCTTTACGAAAGGGTGCTACTTCTAGCAGTTCTCAGTGAAGTATGTCACACTTCAATGAAACTAAACTAAATTGTAGAAAGGAAATGATAGAAATGGAACTAATTTAATGTGTAGGAAGGAAATGACTGTGAGAAACTAAATTAAATTTTTGAAAAGAAATGATAGGAAGGAAACTAATTTAATTTGCAGAAAACAAATAATATAAAGGAAACTACTCCTAAACCACACTTAACTTGGCCAAAAGGTTAAATGCACTCTACTTATCCTATGATCTAGCTACCATGCTTCTATTGATGCAACTAGGCTAACCATGACTTAATTATAATTAAAAAGAGTTAATTTGCAGCTTGGAGGGAAGAAAAGGGCTAAAAGAGGCTAATGGGGGGGGGTTTAACACATGAAATGAGGGTTGGAAGCGGAAAGAGGTGGTTAAACCCTTGTAAAAATTTATGATATTGTGAGAAATGACTTTGGAGTGGACAAAAATAAAACATGCGATGGCAGAGTGCGATGGAGGAAAAAATTTGCGATGTGCGATGTCGCAATCTCAACTTTGCAAGTTTAAAGGGATAGAGGTAAGGATTAACAAGATTGAACTAAGTTGTGCGAAGTGCGACGAGTGACGTGGCGGGTAGTGACGTGGCGGGTCGCGAATCGCAATATCACAAGTTTAAACGAATAGCAGTAAGGATTAACAAGAATGAACTAAAATGTGCGACATGCGATTGGTGACGCGGTAAAAGTTGTGGGATGCGATCTGCGATGTGGTAAGTTCTGTGAAGTGCAAAGTGCGACAAGTGACATGGCATAGTTATCGCATTGGCGAAATGAGCAGTAAGCGTTATGCGAAAAGTTAAATTGTCCAATTTGCAATTTTGCAATATCGCAATCACAAGAATGAGTGGTAAATGTTAAGGGTAAAAGCTAAAGGATGTGAAGTGCGGTTTGCGAGGACGACATGGCGGTGGGACCGACAACGGGGCACACTTTTGCAATATCGCAATCATAGGAACCAGCGGTAAGTGTTAAGGGAGAAAAGGTAAACGGTGTGATGTACGATTTGTGATTTCACAATATCGCAGTCGCAAAGAACGAGCGGTAAGTGTTAAAGGTAAAAGCCAAATGTTTCGATTTGTGAAGTACGATGCACAATGGCAGGAGACTCGAGGAGAAAAGGCGGAGGTCGAGTTTTTGGTGGTTTTGAATGGTTTTTCACGTGTTTTGCATAAAAAAAAAGGTAAGGCAGCCATGAACGGAGAAAAAAAAATAAGTAAGGCTTGAAGGGCTTAAGTGTGTTAGGAAAAAGAGTAAGTACACCGTTAAGGTGAGAAGGAAAGGAGGGGAATGGAGGCGTAAGAGCAGTGCTCAGAAATGAAACACACCTGCGACTTATGCACGAGAAATAGACAGAAATGCATGATAAAATAGTGAAAGAAAGGCTTGGACTTGGTAATGCAATTTCTTCCCAAAACTCAAACAAAAAGAAATTTTGGGATGTGGGAAGGTCTACCCTGCTCGAAATCTATTGACAGAGATGAGAGGGGGGACTTGACCACAGTTTTTGGAGTTTTTCCTCTACTTACTACGCATAAGCAATTAAAAACTGTAACAACACAGAAATAAACAACAATGAAACTTATCAGAAGCAGATCTAACTTAGATGGCAGAAGCAAAACTAGCTAAATGACAGAAAGGAAAGAATGACAATAGCAGAGAATCTGAGGCACATGGGTTTGGCCCTAACCCATGAGCCTAGCTCTTTGGAGCTAGATCAATAGAAAGTCATATGAATACTAATTGCATTACGAATATAGTCTTATTACACCCTGAAGGTCTTAACAGCAAAAGCCTAATATCTTGCAGTAAAAGTTTTGAACGAAATCGAAGAATAAAATGGAATCGACTAGAATCAACCCACTGGATAACTAACCCCCCCCTTTCTAGCTCTATCTCTTCTCTATTTATTCTACCGGGAAGCTACCAATAGCTCCCTTGAAAATGGTGATTGACTCCACTTTGACTCCATGTAAACATAGATTGAGTTCCCCTCGTCTTCAATTGCTTGGCTGCCTCTTGGAATTTGATTTGCTAGAGACTGCAAGTGAAGTATGGCTTGAGTGCACTTGGTCTTGAGTTTCTTAGCTACCTCTGGAATTTGAATTGTTGGAGGGGCATCTCATGAGGATCCTTTGGCTTCCTTTGAGAGTTAAGGAGGGTGGACAATCCCCTTGAATCTCTCCAATATTTCTCCCTAATTTCCTGATGTTGTGCTCATTTATTCTCCAATCCTGATCTTCTAGTGGTAGGGAGAAAGTCCCTAAATAATCTCCTTCTCCAAATCTGTATAATCTGGAAAATATTCTCACAATATTCTACAAAAATAATCAATATTAGGAAAAAATATGAAACTACCTTTAATATTTCCTAGGAACATATTAAAGCATAAGAAAACATTATTAAGTGTAGAAGGAGAGATTTAATATATCCTTTTATGTGCATAGGGAAGGTATATGGGCCTAAGAAAGGTTAGATGGGCCTTATTTTATGTCTAATTTAGAGGCCTAACACATGGTACTTGTGCTTTTCTGTTGAAGCAGTAGAGAATGGTCCACACAAGTCTGAGTGAACTCTCTCAAGTTTCTTCGAGACTTGGTTCTCCTTCTCGTGAAAAGTGACCTTTGCATATTTTCCCATAGTACATCTTGTTAGCGCTCAAATCTACCTCAGGCTGAAATGAAGTAGAACTCAAGGCTACATCAAACCACGCTCAGCCTCGTAGCTAGCCCTACGAGGACAGGAGAGGGCTCTCTCCGTCAATCTCGAGAAAATAAGCAATAGAATGCGAGATGACTTACAATAAGAAATGATTTTAGGCTAGTAAAGAGATAGGTATGTTTGATTTTTGGTTTTTTGAGTTTTCGCTGGAGTAATGGGAAAACAGATTTTGGGTCCGGGGATAAGGTCAGACCTTTGCAGAGTTCAAGCTGGGGCGAGGTAGGTGATGATCTTGATGCTTTGAATTGGATATATGGATAGATTAGACCGACGAGGAGTTGAAGAGGGCAAAGAAGAACTTGGATCCTCTCCAAACAGCTGAAAACATATAGAACTAACTGAATTCAAAGGCCAAGCACTGTAAACAATGGATTCAACCTTAATCACTCATTCAACTTAGTTCAGAAGCATAATGAAACGATGACATACATTAAACATGAAGAAACTTACAGTAAAAAAAGGAGAAACATCATCAAGAACAGAACACCACAAGGATCCCAACAAGTGCCGCAAAACCCCTGATCTTTCCTTAGCCAAAATATGAAAAATATGTACAATAGTATCAAAAGTATCCCAAGAGTCCAACCTGTAGAATGCCTCAGAAATTACAATATATAGATCACTCTAACCCCTTTCCCCACCTCTAGGGGTCGAATTCCCTCTTCAGGGATCAATTTCAACCAATTCTAATCATGGAACTACAATCTAGGCAGCTAACAACTTGCCTCTAAAAGAGTGGAAACTGATCCATTACATGATTTTTTACTCATTTGAGAGTGAATCTTCTAGAAGAGATAAAAACAAGCCAAAGTTACATATAAAACATAAATTTACATCATAAAAACCCAAGAATTCTATCCATAAGCAAAACTGGTCCATAATAGGCGAAATACTGAGCTGGCAGCTGAAAATTCAGAAAAATCTCTAGGTGGGTCGCTCCTGAACTGCGTGGGTCGCTCATGTTCCAGGTTGATTTTGAGGTAGCTCCCGGCATCCAAATTGAGCTCATGATAGCTCGTTGGAAAGCCCTGGATGTCTACTTTCCAACCCAAGTGGAATTTCGGAAGTTGGAGTTGATTTGACCCTTCAAAACCTCATTCGCCCAGAGGTACTTCCTGCTGGTGCAAAAGGTGGGAGCAAGGTGGTTTTCATGGTGTTTTTGAGCTGTTTGACCATCCAGATTTTGTTGAAATGCTAAGTTGACTTCAGAGGATGCATAATTAACCATGAAAAATCCAAAAATGTAAAAATATCCTCCAGCAAGTGTCTCAAAAAAATGCGAGCGCATGAGCGCGCGACCCACGTAGCTGCAAAACCTGTTTTTTAGACCAAAAATTTGAAAATGACAAAAAAATTTCCGAATTTGCCCAAATTCGGAGCGGAGGTCCTCCATCATGTGTCTTGCCCAGTCAATGAAGCCTAGGCCAAAATCCGAAGTGGATTAGGCCTTTTCCGCCGTCGAAGTGCCTTGCGCAACCTCCTCTTCATGATCCTCATCCTCGCTTTGCAAACATGCATGCGAGCCCAGTAATGGCCTTTCATGTGGCGAAGCATGTCTTTGTCTCGGTTGGCCTTCGCCAACAACTTCTCCAGATGTATATTTACCCGCGTGAGTACAGTATCTCTGTCAGCTGGTGTCATGTCACCGGGCCTCTTTCGATTCCACTGTCTGTCCTCACGGATTTGGCGCACCTCATAAAATGTGAGCTCATCCTCGAACTGTTTGTTGCGCTGCTCCAAATAGTTAATCACCCACTGAGCCTTCTGCAATTGGTCTTTCAGCTGGTCATTCTCGGCCCTTTGCTCCTGGATGACTTCCCTCGGCTTCGAGCTAGGAGAGCCCGTATCAACATCAATGACTGTCATATCGGTGTCCCGGCCTCTCCAGTGATTTTCATCATGCACTGGTCCTCTTGCCTGTCTTGTGCACGTGCACTCCGAAGAAGAAAGCGAACCCTTTCCATCACGTGGAATAATATGCCATGGCAGGTGTCGATGAAGTCGGCAGGACCCCTTCCACCTCACGTGGAGATAGTACCCGCCGTGTCGCTGCAAATAAGGCCCTGTGGCCTCGCTGATATTTCTGAACCAAAGGAGTGATAATATGCTCAACCTCAAGCATGTCCGGCTGGTGTGAGGGCTCTCCTGCATCATGAATCGCCTCGGGAGGCTGCTGTGGCACTCTGAAAAAGTCTCTAGAAATGAAATCTTCCCAAGTGATGCCCTGCTCTGCCAACTGATGTGACACCAAGATTTTTTTCAAGCGAAGACGATATATACTCTGTCTTGCTTCAACGGGCTCGTCTTCATACACTGAATGTCCCACATCCTCTCTATGTTGCGGTGTGTGAAATGGAATATTCATCGTACGCACGCCCCGCACGGTGCGCCGACGCGCTTGTGATGTGAAAAAAACCCGACATGCTGCCCTCACAACTAAAATTGAAAGATGACCAGGCCTCATGAGTGGTGCATACTCATCTCTCAAGAATCTGAATGGAAAAACTCTGCTCAAGTAAGCCACATATCCAGTTTTAATGTATGGCTCATGGTGAAATTTCTCTAACTGCTTACCCTTGCTCCATTCCTCGCCTATGTTCGGTATGCCAGTGGCTTGAGCAATAGTCAAAGGTGATACAATGAAATCAACCCCAGCAAGGTTTACCCGATCACCCCGTAAATGAAGAACAAACAGACGTGCTAATTCACGATGAGGTCGGGTTTGTACAACCATCTCACAAAATCTGAAACATGACAAGAATCGAAAACAATCCATAATGCACCACTCATGAGGCTCATCATTCAGTATTTTAGTTGTGAGGGCAGGTATGCTCGTCTTTTCTCATATCATGTTCGTTTGCTGATGCACTTCACAAGGGTGCATATGATGAATATTCCGTATTTCATACACCGCAACATAGAGAGGATGGTGACATTTGTGCAGAAGAAGATGAGCCCAGTGCAGCAGTACAGGAGTATATATCATTTCGCTTTGATCAAAATCTTGGTGTCACATCAGTTGGCAGAGCAGGGCATCACTTGGGAAGATTTCATTTCTAGAGACTTTTTCAGAGTGCCACAGCAGCCTCCCGAGGCGGTTCATGATGCAGGAGAGCCCTCACACCAGCCGAACATGCTTGAGGTTGAGCATATTATCACTCCTTTGGTTCAGACATATCAGCGAGGCCACAGGGCCTTATTTGCAGCGACACGGCGGGTACTATCTCCACGTGAGGTGGAAGGGGTCCTGCCGACTTCATCGACACGGCGAGTATTATCTCCACGTGATGTGGAAAGGGTATCGCTTTCTTCTTCAGTGCAGGTACAGGTACAAGACAGGGGCAAGAGGCCCATGCATGATGAGGGCCCATCAGGAGGCCGGGACACCGATATGACAGTCATTGATGTTGATACGGGCTCTCCTAGCTCGAAGCTGAGGGAAGTCATCCAGGAGCAAAGGGCCGAGAATGACCAGCTGAAAGACCAATTGCAGAAGGCTCAGTGGGTGATTAACTATTTGGAGCAGCGCAACAAACAGCTCGAGGATGAGCTCACATTTTATGAGGTGCGCCAAATCCGTGAGGACAAGCAGTGGAATCGAAAGAGGCCCGGTGACATGACACCAGCTGACAGAGATACTGTACTCACGCGGGTGAATATATATCTGGAGAAGCTGTTGGCGAAGGCCAACCGAGACAAAGACATGCTTCGCCACATGAAAGGCCATTACTGGGCTCGCATGCATGTTTGCAAAGCGAGGATGAGGATCATGAAGAGGAGGTTGCGCAAGGCACTTCGGCGGCGGAAAAGGCCTAATCCACTTCGGATTTTGGCCGAGGCTTCATTGACTGGGAAAGACACATGATGGAGGACCTCCTCTCCGAATTTGGGCAAATTCAGAGAAAATTTTGTCATTTCCAAATTTTTGGTCTAAAAAACAGGTTTTGCAGCTACGTGGGTCGCGCGCTCATGCGCTCGCATTTTTTTGAGACACTTGCTGGAGGATATTTTTACATTTTTGGATTTTTCATGGTTAATTATGCATCCTCTGAAGTCAACTTAGCATTTCAACAAAATCTGGATGGTCAAACAGCTCAAAAACACCATGAAAACCACCTTGCTGCCACCTTTTGCACCAGCAGGAAGTACCTCTGGGAGAAGGTGTTTTTGGAGGGTCAAATCAACTCTAAATTCAGAAATTCCACTTGGGTTGGAAATTAGACATCCAGGGCTTTCCAACGAGCTATCATGAGCTCAATTTGGATGTCGGGAGCTACCTCAAAATCAGCCTGGAACATGAGCGACCCACGCAGTTCAGGAGCGACCCACCTAGAGATTTTTTTGAGTTTTCAGCTGCCAGCTCAGTATTTCGCCTATTTTGGACCAGTTTTGCCTATGGATAGAATTCTTGGGTTTTTATGATGTAAATTCATGTTTGATATGTAACTTTGGCTTATCTTTATCTCTTCTAGAAGATTCACTCTCAAATGAGTAAAAAATCATGTAATGGATCAGTTTCCACTCTTTTAGAGGCAAGTTGTTAGCTGCCTAGATTGTAGTTCCATGATTAGAATTGGTTGAAACTGATCCCTGAAGAGGGAATTCGACCCCTAGAGGTGGGGAAAGGTGTTAGAGCGATCTATATATTGTAATTTCTCAATCATTTTCAGAGGTTGGAGAGGTTGGACTCTTGGGATACTTTTGATATCATTGTACATTTTTCATATTTTGGCTAAGGAAAGATCAGGGGTTTTGCGGCACTTGTTGGGATCCTTGTGGTGTTCTGTTCTTGATGGTGTTTCTTCTTTGTTTACTGTAAGTTTCTTCATGTTTAATGTATGTCATCCTTTCATTATGCTTCTGAACTAAGTTGAATGAGTGATTAAGGTTGAATCCATTGTTTACAGTGCTTGGCCTTTGAATTCAGTTAGTTCTATATGTTTTCAGCTGTTTGGAGAGGATCCAAGTTCTTCTTTGCCCTCTTCAGCTCCTCGTCCGTCTAATCTATCCATATATCCAATTCAAAGCATCAAGATCATCACCTACCTCGCCCCAGCTTGAACTCTGCAAAGGTCTGACCTTATCCCCGGACCCAAAATCTGTTTTCCCATTACTCCAGCGAAAACTCAAAAAACCAAAAATCAAACATACCTATCTCTTTACTAGCCTAAAATCATTTCTTATTGTAAGTCATCTCGCATTCTATTGCTTATTTTCTCGAGATTGATGGAGAGAGCCCTCTCCTGTCCTCGTAGGGCTAGCTACGAGGCTGAGCGTGGTTTGATGTAGCCTTGAGTTCTACTTCATTTCAGCCTGAGGTAGATTTGAGCGCTAACATAGTGGCGACCATACTGGGGACAACTCAATGGTTTGCTTGTTGATGTGTTTGTTCCACGAGTCTTAGACGGAGTCTGAAGTCACGCCAGGTAGCTTTCGAAACGCTTTTGTTATGCATAAGCGGAAGTAGATAAATGCTGCTTCAGTCGATCTCCGGTAAGCTTGTGTGTTCAGTACTTGATTTGTAAATCACCCCAATATACTTATTCGTTCTAGACCTTTTGGATGATTGAGTCTAGAAGTCGAAAGGCTGAAAATAATTGATTGTGTTCCTTGTAATTTTTGTTTTCCGAGAAGATCAATACACTGGCTTCAAGAAGAAATACTAGGGCGAATCCTGACCCTGATCCACCAACAATCTTCGAAAATCCGAATCTGATTCCAAGGACCCTTAGAAAACAAGGGAGCCAAGAGAGTTCCGAAAGAGAAAGCCAATTGAGTTTTGAGAGTTCCAGAGTGCTTACCCGATCTGCATCCTGTCCTGTCAAAATCATATATGTTGATGA
Source organism: Pinus albicaulis (assembly GCA_034641835.2). Taxonomy (NCBI): domain Eukaryota; kingdom Viridiplantae; phylum Streptophyta; class Pinopsida; order Pinales; family Pinaceae; genus Pinus; species Pinus albicaulis. The sequence goes on from CM076581.1 coordinate 133,427,187, forward strand.
AATCCCCTTTGATGCACGGTTTGAAACATCCTTGTTTGTGAATTTTTCCGAAACCGAATTGTCAAGATTAGTCCCAGATCCATTGTTTACTGAAGATTTGCAATATAGATTTGTTTCACAATACTTGGATAGACAGCTGCAAAGTTCTATTGAGGACACTAACACTTTTGAATTTACTGAATCTGCTTCACAAGTTCTTGACCCATCTGAAATTGCATCAAGTTCACGGGTCCCTACTGAACCTCCTTTTGTCCCTACCATTCCGGTTCAGCCTGAGTTTTCTGATCAGCAATCAATAGTAATTTCTCCGTTTCCATTGAATACATCTCATAGACCTACTGCTCCTACTCCTCCTGTATCTCCTCGACAACAGATTGTTTTCAATCCACCAAGAGCTATGGCTGCTCGTTTTGCACCTCTTGTGTTACCCCAACAGTTGAATGATATGCCCGCAGACTATCAGAGTAAGATCCCGACATTTGATGGCACTCCACAGAGTCTTCCTGCACAACAGCATGTAGACAATATGGCATATTTCTTTGATCGTTTCGAGATTGATGAAGAAAATGTGACTATGAGGCTTTTTGTGCAAACCTTTGGAGGAGAGGTACGGAAATGGTTCAGAGCCTTGCCACAAAGAAGCATCGATACATTGGCAGAACTTCAGAGGCAGTTTTTAGACCGATGGGAGATGAAAAAGGATCTGTTGCAGATTACTTCATAATATACAAACCTCAAACGTAATCCTGGTGAGTCTGTTCAGGATTATATCATTAGATTCAATACAGTGTATAATGCTATTCCAGATGACTTGAGACCGTCCAAAAAGTCTGCTCTCCTTAAATTCCCGGATGGCTTTGATCCGGAGATGGCTTATTCCCTTCATGATAGAGATCCACCTACTTTAGAAGATATGCATAAGGTCGCTGTTAGTGTTGAGGCAAATCTGAATGATAAAAGAGCACGGTTGAAAGTAGAGAAAAGAGTGACAATAAAGGAAGAGCCTTCCACATCTATATCAGAACAGCACTTAGCTCGTGAGTTGGAAAAGGCTTTAAGAAGAATAAATCTTGACAAAGCAGAAACACAGTTTCGAAATCCAAATTTCCGTGGCCAGCAGCAGCCACAATTCAGAATTAAGCAGCGTGAACAAAGAGCTCAAGAGCCAACAGCCCAACAGCAGATTAAGACCCCTCTTTTGCAGAATTTTGTGAGTCATGATTCCGATGATGATGATGATGTGTCAGGTGAGAAAAATCATTTCTTCACTCCCGATGATTTGCCTATTTATATTACTGAGGAAGAGGAGTATGGTGAAAGTTCAGTGGTTCAAAAAGATGAGGATTTTATCCTAACAAATGATGATGATTTAGAAGAAGAGTCAGATGAATACCAAAGAGGATATTTGAATGCATTGACTGCTCAGCAGAAACAGTATTCATTGAGAAATCGAGATGTGCCTATAAATCCCATTCAGAAAAGAAAGGAAGCTTCAGCACCGAAGACAGATTCACCAATACCACATAAAAGAGGGAAAGAGACAATTGACCCCGCAGCAAGTAAAGTATCATCAGCTGAGAAGGTAAATCAGTCAAGTATAGTGAAAGACAAGGCTGAAAGGAAGGAAATTCTAGTTAAAGAGGTCGAGAAGGTTTCAGCATTTAGCTTGGAAAATGAAATTTCCAAACTGAAAATATCCATTCCTTTGACGGAGATTATGAAGAACAGCAGCTACCGTAGTCAAGTCACCAAAATTCTGAACTTTGATCCAATGATTGACACGGTAAATGTTGAGGATGATCAGCCGTAATTGATTTTTGGGCCTGCATTAAATGGTGAGTCTCCTGACAGTAATGCTCCTCCTTTTTACATCAGTTTGAGGTTGCATGAATATATATTGCATAATGCTATGCTCGATTCGGGTGCTTCGCACAATTTGATGCCAAAGGCAATCATGGAAAAGTTGGGATTAGACATTACAAGAGAGTATCATGATTTGTATTCATTCGATTCCAGCCGGGTAAAGTACTCATCTCTCAAGAATCTGAATGGAAAAACTCTGCTCAAGTAAGCCACATATCCAGTTTTAATGTATGGCTCATAGTGAAATTTCTCTAACTGCTTACCCTTGCTCCATTCCTCGCCTATGTTCGTTATGCCAGTGGCTTGAGCAATAGTCAAAGGTGATACAATGAAATCAACCCCAGCAAGGTTTACCCGATCACCCCGTAAATGAAGAACAAACAGACGTGCTAATTCACGATGAGGTCGGGTTTGTACAACCATCTCACAAAATCTGAAACATTACAAGAATCGAAAACAATCCATAGCTAATGGACATGCCTGCAACCGAGCCAAAGAAGTAGGCTCCTCTCTGCGATGATCACCACTTCTATTTTCTCTGCGGGAACCCCGTGGCACATTACCTTCGGCCACCGAATCACTGCCTGACCCTGGCTCATATTCTGACTCTGTCTCTGACATATCTCTGATCAAGCTTTTGGCAATGTGTATACTGATATGAATGCAGTGAAAGAAAAATTAGGATGTATGTTTTAACACCCAACCAATATTCCCACCATCAAAGCACCATCAAGGAATCAAATCATGGATAAAATCTCAGCTTTAAATGGATTGGAAAAGGCACAATCTCTGTTTTGAATGCAAACTAAATTTTGACCAAATAGGAGCAGGCAACCTTCAAAAGTTTGAACACATCTAGTCAAAGGAGAGCATGGCATTAATAGTAATATGTTTGTCTATGAGTAATGATCATAAAGGTTTCAATGGGCAATTTGAAACAAAGTTATGAGCATATTTTTACATTGGGCAGTGAGACTCATTACAAACACAGTCAACATGGCACAAAGGGTTTTATCATGTTAAAATAATAGCAATGGTTAATATGGCTAAATGGGCATGAGAGCAATATGATTTTAATGTTATATGGAAGGCTGGACATATCACTGCTTTAAGATAGCAAACACATTCTTTCCACCATTCATTTTCATTTCAAAGCCTGAAACCAATAATACTATGACTGTGGGGTTTTGAATCCTCCATCTGAATATTTGAAACCACCAATGATGCCACAAATGCATTCAAAAACATCAAACAATGGATAGAAACCTGTTTGAAGGCAGCTTGAGTCGATTCCAAGCCAAACTGGGCGCTCAAACTAAATTTCGAAACCCTGTGTCTGCGTGGGTCGCGCGGCCTCTGCGTGGGTCGCTCGGCCCAGGTGGGTCGCACACCTTGCAAACCTACACTGTTGAACTGACTCTGCGTGGGTCGCGCTGCCCAGGTGGGTCGCTCTGCCTCCACGTGGGTCGCGCAGCCCCAAAACTCTGTCCACGCACTTCAAAACTCTGAAATTGGCCCTCCACTTTGCAAACACGATTTGGGAGCTATGAATTGGTTCAAATGAAACTTGTTTGGCTTTTATACATGTCACAAATATCTTCACAATCAGATTTTATTTCAAATCAAACTTCAAACCCATATTACAAATGTTTTTTGTAATTTCACTTTTGGCTTTTCAAATACAAACTTCCTTTGGCTTTTTTGAGGTCGATACTAATGATTTTGCTGTCTCCTTGCAGGGATATGGCTATCTTGGCTAGAGAAAAGACCAGGGGTCTGCTTTTGACAATGTCTTCATGGCGGAACAATTACAATTTATTACAAAATGATAATGACAAATTTCTAGTTCCAAAACAGAGTTTGGACTAGAAATATATATTTTTTTTAAATGCTGATGATAATAAAATAAAAATCACAAGTGCTGGACTTTCCTCACCTTGCAGGCTTTATGACTAGTATATAAATGACTCAAAAACCCTAGACACCAAGACCTAGGACACTTATTGACATTTTTAATGACCATATATATAATGACAATAACTATGAATAATTTTTTGAGGAAAATTTTTTTAAAATAGCGCTGCAGGTATAAACATGAGGAAACATAGGACGACAGACCCCTTCGTCAGTTCATGGCATGATCCTAGTGAAATGCAACGAAGTGGAACAAGCGAGACACCTAATAATGAATATGCAAAAGACAAAATGATCACTGACGGAGGGCTGCAAGGACCGACTCTAACACATCTCTTTCATGTGTCTAACTGCACAAGAGTACCCTTGGGAAGACCTGTAGAAATCTGCTGCATGACCTTCAAGGCTCCGTGGTGAAGATGGCCCAATCTCCTATGTAATAACTCACTGTCATCCTGGCTCACCACTTTGTCCACCTTACCCATCAATGTTGCGCAAACATCTACATCAAGTTTATATAGATTCTTAACTTGAATCCCAATATTCTTGGCTTGTCCTATTGTTTTGTGTCACAGGAAAGATTTTTCCTCATTGAAAACAACATCATAGCCTCTATCCTCCAACATTGCAACTGAGACTAAATTTGTCTTCAAGCATGGTACATGTATTACATATTTTAATTGAATGGGTTTACCTGGCGATCTATGGAAGGTAATTGTACCAATACCGGTAGCACTGTACCGCTCATCATCACCCATTTCAATATGCATCTGGAGGTCCTTCTCCTCCAAGCTACTGAAAATTTCTTTGTCTCCCGTCATGTGAAAGGATGCACCACTATCCAAGTACCACATTGATAGCATTGCACTTGACACCATGTGTTATCAAAAAATTGTACTTGATTGGCTATTAATCAGACAACTCTATGTAACTGTTTCAAACTAGCTTTTGACTGAAGCTTAGCCTCTTCAGTTTGAGAGGGCTCTCTCAAAGGGATTTAATGATATTGTTTAATGATAGTGCTAGATGGATAATTCTATAGGATTTGTATCTTGGTTTTTATGATTGCAGGTTGAAAGAATGCATGCTTGCTACCATTGGGCTTATGGAGTCAACAATCAATATTTTCAGTGGCAAGGTTTCTTGACATGGATGCTGAGGCAGATAGGGGTCTTTAACAGAGGAAAATCACATATAAAACATAGAGCAACACAGTCATTTCATCACTAAAGGAAGTCAGAGAAAAAACATATGAATTCTGAGTAATAGAGATGAAATCTACTACAAGTGGTAAACATAAAGATATAGATAAAAAAGACATTAAAAACCGCATGAAAATCTTAGGTCTGTCAAGAAGAAAGTTCTATGTATTACCAATATAAGTCAAATACATAAAAGCAACAGTTTAGTGAAAAAAATCTCCAACCCCTCACTAATTCGATGCTTTGCCTTTTAATAGACATTCTTACAAAAAGGATGATATGCCTGGTGGCTAGATTCATTGAATTCTCCTATGACACATCATATAACTGAAAACATGACTTCTAACAAGAAAATGACAACTACACCTTTAAAAAGACATTTCCTAATAGGACTCAAACTCCTATTTATTACATATTATACCTTATCTTTATGAAACAGTTATATGTCAGTTACAAATAAGCATCACATGCTCAAATGACAGATGATAGGTTCATTAAAACCTTTACATATTAAAAACCCTCCTATACATGTGGAACAAAACCCTATTTTTCAGGGATGCATAACCCTTATCTTCAACGAGAACTTTGGCTGATGATCTGTCTCCATAGCAGTTCCTTCGAGTCATAAATGTTTGATGTTAAGGTCCCTTGACATGTTGGAGGAGTCCAACTATCCAAAACTGCCATTAAGCTTCTCCAAAACCTTCAAAAATAGCTCGCTGTGAAAATAGGACAGTTTCATAGTGAGCTTTAGTAACATCCAAAAAATAGCTTTTGCACCCAAAAACTCTGCTCCTTTGTTGTTCCATGGTGTCAACCAAGTCATGAAACATCATCACCATCAAAATACCTCCTTGAAAGCTACAAAAAATGAATTTAGAGGCAAAAAGACAACTATAGAAATTTTCGTAGCGTTTTCCTGGCTTTAAGCCTAGGAAACGCTACGAAACTGTGAAAAACTGCAAAATTTCCAAATTTCAACACTATCTCAAAAAAGTGACCTCCAGTTGTAAAAACTTGGTCTTCAGCATGCTATGAAAATTCTAAAAAGTAATCAATCTCAACTTAAGACCCATGTGGTGTTTCCTCTTCATTAATGATTAGTTGAGCTATGGGATCCTCAACCACAATCATCTTTAAGCCTTTTTTCTCCAGCTCTTCATGAATCAATTCTGATTTCTCTTGAAGGTATTTGACTTGGTCCTTCAGTGTCCTGTTCTTAGACTATAAGTGTAGGTTCATTTTTCTGATATGTTTCACCTCTCCTCTCAATGGCTTAGTCCATTTGATCAGTTTTTCTATGTTGTCCAAGGTCTTAGAGACACTTGTGACTTGATCCTCCCAAATCTCTTTCATTTTTTCAAACTGTACCTTATGAAACTTGTGCTTCCTTGCCTCTTTCTTTAAGACTGATATTTCATCATTTTCCAGCTTCAACTGCTACTTAAGGATTTCAATCTCTATTTTCTCATTGATTTTCTCTTTGACCTTCTTTTGCTTGATGACCTTGTAGGTGATGTGAGGTCAATGATGCTTGGTGGTGGATGAATAGTTTCACTGACCTGCTAAGCCTATTTACTACTTTCTAAGACTTTTATAGCATGTCTTGTCATTGGTTTTCTAGCTTGAAACATGAATCCCGCATCTTCACCTGCAAATTCTAACTATTTAGCCGTTTTGGCTTTCTTGAGCTTCCTTCCTCCCTCATCTATGACTTTAGCTTGAACTATGGGAGTTTCTTCAATATCAATAGCATGAAAAATTTCCTCTAAGTTACCTTTAGCCACTGTTTGGCTTCTTGTAACCATCTTGCTGCCATGTTTTCTCACTGTTGGCTTTTGTTTTGTAGGTGTAGCTTTGGGTGTATCAACCTTCTGTAAAGTCTCTATCTCCAAGATCACTGGCTCAACTTGCTCTGCCACTGAAGGTGATGGGATATCTCTAGGTTTAGGAGTCCTTTTAGGAGTGATGGAATCTACTTCAAAACCACTGATTAGGTAGATACTGCTAGATACTAATGAAAGAGTGAGGCTTCATTTCTTTATTTTTTAACTTGGACCTTATCTAAAATTTTAGCTAAGCTTCTGTATAAGTAAAAAGTTAAATCAAGAGGCCTCTTACCCATAAAATTCAGCAGAAGCCTAAGGTGGTAGGAATAGACCATGTGATATCTCCCTTCACAGGTGAAGTACTTTTGAATAATTAGCAACAACTTTGAGAAGTTTTCTTTCATGTAGCTCCTTGGGATGGCATTTGTGAGATCAATCTCACTATGCTCTGGCTTGATAAATTCCTTACATTCCTTCATGGTGAACTTGAAGCCTTTGAACCATTGTTCTCCTCCTCTAGGGATTTCTATTGTTGCTGCAATGGTCTCTAGTGTTACTGTGAGGTTCAACATTCCCACCTTTGAAGCTGTCCCATTGAAACTGATAGCAAACCCCTTAGAAAATTGCACATGGCACCCTTGCAATCTTTGGAAAAACTGCAAACACCCTGTTCTTTTGAAAAATTCTAAGGCAGTTGGGTCTTCATTAATCAAATTCATGTCTGATGGCTCATATCTGAGGCAGTGACCACCTTTGTTGGTCTTCCTCTTTGCAGCCATGATGATTTTATATCTTCTCTGCCTCGCTTGATCAGTGACACCTGCAACTTTTGAAAATTCCAACAACCAGCTTGGCTTGGTGAAACATCTCTCTAGAACTCAGTAACATGCAAAGATGAAGTGAATAATGAAAAATTACTCAATTGGGTAATGTTTTAAAGTTTCGATGACATCCCATGGCTTAATCATGACTCATACATGCTAAAAACAATCATAATGACCTCAGTCATGACCTTTGTACCTTGATTTAACCCTAACTGACTCGAATGACATCCACCCTAACAATTTTAATCATGGACTGACACCTTGCAATGGATTTGAAAAGACAAACATAAATACCCCTTTTTGTAGCATATTTAGTTCAATTCCTGGCAGTTTTGCTACGAAACTATTAGCAGTTTTGTAGTGAAAACTGCCTTTTTACAATGTAAATCGCTACAAAAACAAGAAAAACTATCTAAAGTGACCTTTCTAAATTCAAAAGCTTGGGAAATGAAATATGTTATCAAATGATGACTGATGGGACATGATATGACTTGAATGGGGGTGGGTTTGGACCTTAGGATAGGTTAATATGAAAAATTTAAAATTTTCCTTTACCAACTTGTGACAAATGAACTCTATGACCATACCTTTGAAAATGAACTCTAAGACCATGTAAAATGATGTTTCACTTTTTTTGAGTGATAAAAATGGCTCCACTTGGGATGGTGTGCCCCTGTGGTACACCAAAGAACCTGTAGTTCCAGTTCTATCCATCTTCTTGAAAACACAAACTCTGAAATTTGCCAAGCTTTCCTTCAAACTCTAATGGTCTTCACCTCGAGCTCAAGCTTGATGATCAGCTTGTCTTTATTAGCATAAAAACATATAAAAATGAATATGTACAATGGAATGAAAAATAAGTAGCACTTAAGAGGAATAGTGCTTCAAACACCTGCCATTGAAAGGCCCTCCAGCACAAGGTTGTCCATCCATCTCCTGTAGTATGTAAGTGTTGTTTCCATGAAATGCAACCACTATGAATGGACCTTTCCAAATATTCTCAAATTTACCATGTTTCCCCTTCTCTTCAATCCTGGCCTCTCACTTCAAAACTAAATCTTGAATCTGAAAGTTTTCCTCTTTGACCTTCCTGTCAAATGTATTCTTAATTCTTTTTTGGGATTGCTGATTACTATTATAGACTTCCTCCCTTTTCTCCTGCAAGGCTATCAACTGATTTATTCTCCTCTGAATTTCATTTGTCTCTTCCTCCAATCCTTGCAGCAACTTCATGACATGCACTCCCAAGGATGTAGGAAAAATGGCTTCGGCCCCATACACCAACTCATAAGGTGAAGTTCCAATTGACCTTTTTATGCACACTCTATCAGCCCACAGAGCATACTTCAACATCAAATGCCATGACTTCTTATTTTCCTGCAACACCTTCTTAATAATCCTCGAAGTGATTTTGTTAGAAGATTCAACAAGATCATTACCTTGTGGATAGTATGCAATAGAGTGTTCAAGTGTAATGTGATATTGATGACAAAAACTAATCAGCCTCTTGGATTTGAATGCTTGTGCATTGTCAGTGATGATCTTCATAGGGAAACCAAACCTAGACAATATATTATTTTCCAAAAATGAAATGATAACTGAATCATTTGCTTGCCTAGTCGGGATTGCTTCAATCCACTTGCTGAAATAATCAGTTGCTGTCAGGATCCAACGATGGTGACCTAAAGATGATGGATGAATCTCACCAATAAAATATAGCCCCCACTATTGGTATGGCACCTCAACACAAATAGGCATCAAGGGTAAAGGAATAATCTTTTTCTTACCATAAAAAATCTGGCATTCATGGTAGGCAACAATATTTTTGTATACATATTTGAACATAGTAGGCGAATAGTACCCTGCTCTGAGAATATTATTTGATGTGGCCTTCCAATAATGATGACCTCCACAATCCCCTTTGTGAAACTCCTCAATCACTTTTTTAGCCTCCTCTTCTAGCAAACAATTCAAAAGAATACCACTAGTATCTTTCCAATACAGATTTTTATCAATGATGCAGTACCTCAGGGATTTTAGCTTTACAAACCTTGATTTAGAGTTTTTCAATTCAGCAGGAGACCTATGATGACGCGAGACAAAAATAATGTCTTTGTACCAGTCAGAAAGGATGTACTTCTCTTCAATGGGAATCAGCTCTTCATCTTCATCTTATAACTCGAAAATTTTTGCAATTAAATTCATATGAAGATAGTCAAAATTGGACTGTGCCACCAACTTTGCTAGCCCCTGACCCTTCACCAATTTTGTAGGTCTAATTTCTATATCATATTATAGCAATTTAGCTATCCACTTCCCTCTCTTACCATCAAGATCATCTTGAGTTAAGATGCCCTTCACAACAACATTAGGAACAAATGCTATAACATGAGAATGCAAATGTAAATTATGAAATCTTTGATGGCTTTGACCAAAGCATAGGCCTGATTATCTAGGATGTTATACTTCAGCTCCAAATTAGCTAAGTTCCCGTTAAAAAATGAAAAAGGTTTCTCAATACCTTGCTGTCATTTCTGCCACAAAACTCTAGCAATTGTATTTTCTGATGCAAATGTAAGAACCAGAAATTCCTTTGAAAAATCCGGGCTGATCAAAACTAGTGCTTGAGTGAGTGCCTTCTTGATCTCCTCAAATGAATGCATTACTTCTACTATCCACTTGATGTCAGCTCCTTTCCTTAGCATCTTGGTTATGTCTTTAACAATCTCAGCAAAGTTAGAAATAAACCTTCTTAGAAAATTCACCCTTCCAAGGAAAGACTGAATTTCCTTCCTGATTCTAGGCAGATCCAATTTTTGAATGGATTTGACCCTATTTGGATCAATATTAATCCCATATTTAGATATAATATGCCCAAGTAACTTCCCTGAAGTTAGAGAAAAAATTATTTTAGTGGGATTGAGAGAAATTCCAAACCTTCTACACTTTAGCAGAATCTTTTCTAGATGCTTCAAGTGGTATTCGTCTCTCCTTGAGTAAACTGTTATGTCATCTAGATAGACAACCACCAACTTATCCTTCTCCTCAGCAAAGGAAATTTCCATTGCTCTTTGAAAAGTCACTCCTGCATTCATCAGATAAAAGGGAATTTTGGCATACATGAATGTGCCCCATGGTGTGGTAAAGGCAGTTTTATCCCGATCTTTTGGATGCACTAGTATTTGATTGTATCCTGAAAAACCATCTAGCATAGAAATCCTTTGGGAACCAAAAATGTTCTGCAGAATTTGGTCCATCTTTGGGAGAGGGTAATTGTCCTTTAGAGAAGCTTTGTTCAAGTTTCTAAAGTCAATGCAGATTCTGATTTCTCCACTCTTTTTCCTAACTGGAACCAAGTTTGCAAGCCACTTTGAGAATCTGATTGGAACAATAATTTTGGCATCAAAGAGCTTCTTGATTTCCTTCTCAATCATAGGTATGAGAAGTGGATTAATCCTCCTCGTCTTCTATTTGAAAGGCTTTTCATTTTCTTTAATAGGAATGGTATGTTGAATAATAGTAGGATCATATTTCTTTAAATAAGCATAGCTCCATGCAAAAACATCTATGAACCTTTTCATTATCTCAATATCTTTTTGTTTCATGTCAACTGAAAGAAACTTTTAAAGCTTAATCATTTTTGGCATTGATACTGTACCAAGGTTACAACTCTCTACCTCTTCATCATCAGCTTGTATCCTAGGAGATTTGAACACATCATTCTAGTTGTTGAGGAGGTAAATCCCCTCTGCGGACAGAGGCGATCCCTACTAGCCCAGCAGGGGTCTAGCAACAAAAAAACAATGCTATGACGCAAGCTCCTAGTTACGAATGAAAGAGATAGGGATAGAAGCCTACCTGGATTCCAACGCTACGATCTGAAGAAGAAGCGTCCCCGTCCTTCGGCTCTGGCAGATCACAATCCTTCCACGATCTCCGTGGATGAACACCTGCACATAGAAGAAACAAACAGATACAAGCATAGAAACCAGCATGCGTAACTAAACATCGGTCAGAAAAGATATTACTCGCATTAAAATAATGGAAAACGGAGTGGAACCATAATCATAGTCATCTATTAAATAATAAACGAATAGAAGTTACAACCAAGTTCTGACGTCGCAGCCTCCTTCGTACGGGTCCCCGGTCGTCCACGTCTCGCAAAGCTCGCCAAGGAAAGGGAAAACCTCTCCAGAGTCTCGTAACAATGGTCTCCTCACTTGAGTTGGCCTTAAGGGAAAGAAAGGATTCTTTACAGCACAAAGGCTCTTGGGAATAGGGAGATGCAAAGCTTCAGCACTTCAAGACTAGCTTGCCATGGATCTGAGCAAGCTTTTATAGATGGGGAAGGAGGGAGTTGGGATCCTATTATTATGGGATTGGCCCTATCAACAAGGAAGGTTCCATAGAAGGTGGCAGAACCACTTCCCTTCCATAGAACTCCCGCAGCCAAACCTCCCAACTCAAGATAGGCAATGGTTGTGAGTTTGTTTGAACTCAACTTCCGCCATCCATATTTAAAAAACAGTCCCTAAAATGGGTGGCGCGATTGCTGCTCTATGACAGAGCGCCGAGTGGCGCGACCTCTTTACAGGATTTCCCTGATTGGCGCGAGCACTGAACTGTCTACCCGCGCCAATGCAAAAAGAGCTGTTTTTCATGGATTTTTCAAGGAGATGTCTCAAGGGGAAATGAAGCTCATACTCAGAGGGATGCATTGATGATGTTTTCAAGGCATGACAGTGTTCACAGGTCACATAATGGGTCCTCCATTGTGCGGGACGGGGAATGGTAGGGACGGTGACAAATTAATGTGTAACAGATGCCCCCTAAAGCATGAGGCCCGAGAGAGAGAGGGGTGAAATGCTTTACGAGAACATGTCCAACTGAAGGCCCGCCGTCGGAAAACCTGCACGGAAAGATACAACTGATATCTCAAGTACATGATGTATATCTATGGTATGGACGCAGCCATCCGAACAGAGTATGCTATAATCCGGATCCAGGGTATGGGCGCAGCCGTCCAACTAAGATCAAACAAATAGACTCAGGTATGGTCGCAGCCATCCAATCAGTGAGTCATGTACATAATGATAATAATCCACAATCGCAGCCTGGATTACAACAGACACAATCCAGGGTCTTGCGCTCCATCTCGACCCAACGGAGTACAAGTTCAGGCATGTGAATATGTGAGCTGAAGTCGAACATGCAAGAACATCGTCTGATTACCAGCCAATGATGAAAGCTGTTAACAGACGCGAGAGAAACCACCAATAATGACAATGGTCCTCAAGGTACTACAGGTACAATCCACGGCGTGCGAATAAATGAGTTGATGTCGAACACCCGCAGAATCATTCGATCGGAAGTCAATAATGTAAACTTCACGTCGAATGCGACGAACCTGCCATTGAGGCATGCAGGCTCCAAGGTACCATCAGGAGTCTCTAGACCAACTTCCTGGATAATGAGTTGAAGTCGACGGGAAGTGACCTTGATCGAAGGTGGGCCATAATGATTCCCACATCATCGACACGAGACAGAGGAACATAATGTTTTGTTGTGAATCAGGACCATATGAGAAACAGAGGAAGGTTGATATTTGCAGAGGCCAACTTCTCTTGAACATATGAACGGCACGACAATGGATTTGGCAGTATTTGACATCAACGGATCAGAGGTCATGGCGACGAGGCAGTGAACAGATGAGAGGTCAAAAGAGATTACCCAAACCCATGAAGGCAAAGTGAAGCAACGAGATGAGATGTCCCCAACCCGACACGAATGCAGACAAGTGCCATGTTCAAGAGCGACATACTGCCGACGACAACGACGATGATTCCATTTTTCCCCCACCATTTCTGGCGAGTACCCCAATTATTTTTGATAACAAGCTTGAAGGGGATAGCATATGCTTGTGATATAAGTCCGCCCTTCGGGTGAATCCATCCTAGTGCATTTAACGAGTCCTAGGAAGGAGAAACTCGGAGAACGTCATTCCGACGGAATCCAATGTCATCAGGGTTTAACGAGTCTGACAAAGGAAGAACTCGGCGTCTTTTCATGTTTAGAGAGTTTGAAAAGACAGCGGAAAAGAAAACTCCACAGGTCCCTTTTCGTAAATAGTTCCCCGGATCCGAAAAGGTAGAAAACAATATCCGGGAAAACCTCCTAGTCGCGATAGGCTAGGGTATTCCTTTTTCGTAATCAATCCATCCCAGCCCGAAAAAGGGTTAAACTTATACTGGGTAGATGTCGATTCGTGGCCACTTTAACGAGATCGAAATGACAAGGGACTCGGAAATCTTTTCATGTTTAGAGAGTCAGAAAAGAGCTGAAAGGTGACTCCTCCTGGAGGAACGAGTGGTATAAAGGGTAGCGACTGGTTCCGATAATGGTGGAACTGCTCAGAACAAGTAAAAGTTAAGAGGTTGGCTAACAAGACCACTCATCGCAGAGGTTCCTCAGGAACAGGTAAAACAACCAAGTGAAGGCATATGATCGGCCAAGCAGATAGTGACGATGGAGTGAGAAAACCAAGGCTCATCTGGAAAAAACGGGCTGATAAAATGGCAATCACAAGGGGTAAAATGGGAAAGGTTTCATTTTTACACAAGCTTGAAATCAGGAAACTCTACTTGAAGTTGGTTTCATTTTTACGCAAGCTTGAAACAAAGATAAACTATGCTTGAAACCGGTTTCATTTTTACACAAGCTTGAAACGGAAACAAACTATGCTTGAAAAATTAAGCATGCCCCCAGCATGGTGACTCTATTCGAGGTACATGCCCCCCAAGCTTCAATCCATATGAAATTCAGATGGAGTGAAGGTTCAAGTTACGAGATCTGAGAAAGACTCGACTGGGATTTTACGAGATCTTAACAAAGACTCGAATTGAACAGGAACGTGTTTCATTATTTTAACGAGGTTGACACACTAAAAGAACTATCCTCGGGACACCCTTGTTTCATTTTTTAAGGAGCTTGACACAAGACAAGGAACTCTGCTCCGACCGGCTTGTTTCATTTTTTAAGGAGCTTGACACAAGAAAACGAACTGTGCTCCGAGAACCTAGTTTCATTTTTTAAAGAGCTTGAGACAGGGAGGAAACCATGCTCTAACCGACTTTCATCAAAATGAACAAGAAGGCGGTGCTTCCAAGAGTTCCACTCCTGATGGAAGGAAAACATCCTGGAAGTCAGGACCCAATGCCCCCAGCACCTGATGCACAACGGCATCATCACTAAGCACAGGCACGGGGTAAGTAGCCACATAGTTGACCTGCGGTGGAGCAGATACAACGGGTGGATAGAAACCAGGAGGGGGTGATGGCGGACCAGTTGCCACATTAAGACCAAAGAATGACAGCTGATCAATGGTCACGATCCGTCCTTCATGTGGAAAGCACATCACGCGAAAGAGGGAGGAGACAAGCGCTCCCATGGCATAGGTGTAATCACGCCCCAAAAGCAGATTGAAATCCAAGGGGCCTGGAACGACCATCACATCCATATGGACGGTTTTGCCTCCCAAAGTAACAGGTAACCTTGGAAGGATCCCCAACGGTTGACTCGTTCTTCTATTGAATGTCAACAGATTCTGCGTAACGGGCGCAAGCGGCGGCGAACCGAAAGCTTGCCAGGTAGTTGATGACAGAATACTAACAGAAGCACCTTCGTCTATAATGGTGCTGGGTACAACCAGACCAAGAGCCTGTACTGTGATCTCGAAAGGCACATAAGACGGAAGGCGAAATCCTGCAAATCGATTCCAGTCAAAGGAAGCGACCAAACTAATCGGAGGGGCTACCATCGACAAGCGAAGGTCTTCCCCTGATGTTACGGTAGAAGAAGCCTCCTCCATGACCTCCATCTCGAAGGTGGGAGGAATATCCTCCGTAGCCTCCATCTTGGGAGGCGGAAGAGGAGCCTCTTGAAGTACAGGGACAGGAGAATCTCTCTCCAAGTCTGAAGAATCTGAAGAGATGAGAAGGACATAGGGGGTGTGAAATCCACTCTCGACAGAAAAGACCTGGTGCACCGTGGACGGGGCCAGTTCAACCGATCCTATGACCAATGGTTGGTCAGGGACAGATTCGTGAATTTGAATTTCTGGGGGAGTGGGATCGACCAAGGATGACTCTTGACCAATCATTGGATCAGCTGGCGAAGGACTCAAAGAAAGCCGATTATAACCAGGTGGAAGGCGTGGTGTAGAACCGGTCGGGTTGTCCAAAACTCGTTTGGCTTCATCCATATAAGGACAAAGGCGAATGGCATGGTGCCCTTCACACAACTTACAGGGATTGGTGATCTTACCCTGCTTCTTAGAGTTCTTATCAACAGCAGCTGAAGACGTGCCCCCAACTTGACTCCCGGAAGCCAAAGGCAACGGTGGGCGGCCGTTGGACCATACTTTGAGCACCTTGGGAATGCCAGGGCAGTCTCGAAGAAGATGGTCTCTCGTGCACAACAGGCAAAAGAACTTGACTTTCCGTGGAGGGTTGGAAGGTTTATCAAGAGGAGATTCCTCATGGACAGTAGCCGTACATTTAGCCTCTCGCTTATCAGACTTCTTCTTCTTTGTCTTCTTCTTCTTCTTTTTAGCCACCTGGTTACTTGAATCCAGGCTTTCACCAGGCAAAGTAGAAGATGAGGACGCAGAAACAGGCGAAGAAGGGGAGAGGTCCACCTTGGAATCAACATGATGTTGTTCCGTCGGAGGAACTGATTGAACAGTAGTGGAGACATTAGGAACTACAGAGGTTGAGAACAACCAAACAGGCAACCCAACCGTTAATCCAGGAAGGGACAACGTCGCCATGTAAGGAGCACCAACATTTCCAAAAGGAGGAAAATGACCAGGATTCCCTTCTGAGGGGATTCCTTGGTTGGTAAACTCTGAAAAAGTTGCCATAAACACTCAAAACCACACACGGGCTGAAAAAAGAGTTTAAGACACACGATCAAACGGCCAACAAGCAATATCTAAACGGGCGTGTAAAGAGTCGAGAAACGATAAAAAGATGACTCTATCTCTTTCAGAGTTGACACAAGCGTGAAAGGACAAGCGCTTGACGGTCTTTTCAAGTTTAGGGAGTCAGAAAAGACCAAATGACTGCTCAGGAAAAACTAGGCACAAAGGGTGTACCAAATATCCGTGAACTGCAATATACACCTTGGTTTCAAATAATGAAACAAAAATCGACCAAGGACTTTCCGTACGTGCAGGTAGTCTCCCCGAATGCTGTGTTCGGTGTATCACGGGTATAGGGCGGCAGACTCGGCTTCCTGTGGATAAAGGATTGAAAACCTAGATGGGTCTCCCTTTATATACGCGACGGTATGGGGAGCGCAAGTCCGTACTAGCGCTGTCTAAAGCCAAACGGCGAGCGACAGCTGCTAGGTTTAACGACGCCGGAACACGTCTCTAGCCTAGACTTTCTAAATATGTTTCGTTAAGTTCCAATGCTGCCTTAGGTTAATTGAATAAATTTTACAGTTGATCTTCAATTAAGTTTCAATTTTCAAGCCCTACCGTATGTAGTGTCTCAAAAGACTCCTAAATGCAAAACTATATGAGAAAAGAAAACTTTTCAATTCGATGAATGCTATCTAGTTAAGGGAAGAGCTTCAAACAATGATGCAACAAACAGAAAAACTGAAAACGAAACTTTTCCAAACTAGATGACTTTCACAATCCAAAAGTATTCTAAAACATCCAACGAAGCGAATTATGCAATGTAATCTATGCAAAATTCTTTTTCCGAAAACTATGCAATTGTAATCTATGCACAATTTCCTTTTCTTTTCAAATAATACGAATGCACTCAATGCATTTTTCGATGAAATGAGAATCTACTTAATGCATAATTTCAATAAAGGAGAATGCACTCAAAGCGATTTCTAGTTTTCAATCATTAAACAATGTAATCTAAGTTCAATGATGGATCTCAAAAAATACTTTTCAATGCAATGTGATCTAATGCATTTTAACAAAAAGAACACTTTGAGACGAAAACTAAATAAACGCAAATCTCCTTAATGAAGGATGAAGGCAAAAGGGATGCAAAGAAACACTAAGAATGCAACCGTTGTTTCAAAATACTTTGTGACAAAATCCCTCAAAAGTTGACAAGACATATGCGGTCAAACACAAAAAGGACTTCCAAAGCAAGAGATCAAAACAAGGCATTCATCCCTTTTACATCAAACAATCATAGAAAGAAGACATTCCAAATAATGAGCAATGTAATCTATGCTCATACGGAGGAAAGACCCGAAGGGAAAGACGCACTGTTGAAGGATTAAGGGAAAAAAAAACTCAATTTTCATACACCCTGAAAGTGGCCCGACTTGTACATTGACAACTAGCGCCACTTGGCGCGACTTTTACTTGAAAACTAGCGCCAATGGCCAAGTGGCGCGGTTTGCTAACTGACAACAAGCGCCACTGCCTGAAAATGAAAAAACAAAGAATTTCTCCCAACCAAGACCAGACTTCCCACTTCAAGCTGAATCTAAAACAAACCCGGAAGCAAAGTACTGACCAAAAGAAGCTTCCGAACAAGGGTAACCCTACCACCTACAGGAAATGGCGCGACTGTCTGGCTGTAATCCGCGCCAGACAGGGGATGGCGCGAGTGATAAACTGGCAACCTGCGCCAACTGGCGCGACTGTCAGGGCTAAACTCGCGCCAATCAAGCCAACTATGAAAAGGTGAAAATTCGGAAAAACAAAGGTCAGATCTGATCCTCTGGGGGCTGAACCAAAAGCCAAAACACAAAAAGAACCCAACCCAGAAGGTTCATCAAGCAAGGAAAAGCAAGATACAAACGGCAAGGCAAGACAAAGACTCCAAGTTGTTCAGTCCGTAAACCAAACCGGAGATTGACTGAAGTAGCATTGATCTACTCCGCTAATGCAAGGCAGAAGCGTTTCGAAGGCTATCTGGCTGTACTTCAGGCTCCGTCTATAGTTTAAAAATCAAACAACAAGCTGGATCCCCAGCGGAGTCGCCAATTTGTTGAGGAGGTAAATCCCCTCTGCGGACAGAGGCGATCCCTACTAGCCCAGCAGGGGTCTAGCAACAAACAAACAATGCTATGACGCAAGCTCCTAGTTACGAATGAAAGAGCTAGGGATAGAAGCCTACCTGGATTCCAACGCTACGATCTGAAGAAGAAGTGTCCCCGTCCTTCAGCCCTGGCAGATCACAATCCTTCCACGATCTCCGCGGATGAACACCTGCACATAGAAGAAACGAACAGATACAAGCATAGAAACCAGCATGCGTAGCTAAACATCCGTCAGAAAAGATATTACTCGCATTAACATGATGGAAAACGGAGTGGAACCATAATCATAGTCATCTATTAAATAATAAACGAATATAAGTTACAACCAAGTTCTGACGTCGCAGCCTCCTTCGTACGGGTCCCCGGTCGTCCACGTCTCGCAAAGCTCGCCAAGGAAAGGGAAAACCTCTCCAGAGTCTCGTAACAATGGTCTCCTCACTTGAGTTGGCCTTAAGGGAAAGAAAGGATTCTTTACAGCACAAAGGCTCTTGGGAATAGGGAGATGCAAAGCTTCAGCACTTCAAGACTAGCTTGCCATGGATCTGAGCAAGCTTTTATAGATGGGGAAGGAGGGAGTTGGGATCCCTATTATTATGGGATTGGCCCTATCAACAAGGAAGGTTCTATAGAAGGTGGCAAAACTACTTCCCTTCCATAGAACTCCCACAACCAAACCTCCCAACTCAAGATAGGCAATGGTTGTGAGTTTGTTTGAACTCAACTTCCGCCATCCATATTTAAAAAACAGTCCCTAAAATGGGTGGCGCGATTGCTGCTCTATGACAGAGCGCCAAGTGGCGCGACCTCTTTACAGGATTTCCTTGATTGGCGCGAGCACTGAACTGTCTACCCGCACCAATGCAAAAAGAGTTGTTTTTTATGAGTTTTGCAAGGAGATGTCTCAAGGGAAAATGAAGCTCATACTCAGAGGGATGCATTGATGATGTTTTCAAGGCATGACAGTGTTCACAGGTCACATAATGGGTCCTCCATTGTGCGGGATGGGGAATGGTAGGGACGGTGACAAATTACTGTGTAACACTAAGGTTGATCATTTCCACCATAGGAAACTTAGAGAGGCTATTGAGATTGAGATACACACTAGGAATCTCAACAAGGATGATGGTTGGAAATTGAGTAAGAGCTAGACTTCATTTCTCTCGATGTGATCCCCTCCCAACTCGCTTGGATTCTTATTGCGTTTTGGCTCTTAGTTTTCTTCTAGTGTTTTTTTCCCCTTTTAGTTTTCTATTTCTTATTCTCTTCCTTATTTTTAAAATTCTTGTAGCATTTCGTTGTGTTTATTTTAATTTTAAACCTTTTTACCCTTATTTTTTTGTTAAATTATTATTTAAATAACCAATATTTTTAATATTCTTAAACTTTAAATATATGATATTAATAATAAAATAGTATTTATTATAATTTATGAATAAAATTTGAAAAATCTTTAATATTAATTAATTAAATTAAATTAATTAATTTGATTTTTATCCCCTAATAACTAACTAACTAACTACCTAATTTTCTAACGGCTATCTGCGAGCAATGATGCATCAATACTATTTCTTCATGAAGATCGGTTAACTTCTTCACCTTGTCCTGAGGATTAACCGCATTAGTTGGTTTGAAACATCGACCAAATCTTAATGATGTGATTAATTCGAAAAACATTTATCTACACTATGAATCACAAAAATCTTAAATCTAACAATTAATTAATTAATAATAAATGAAATAAAAATGAATTATTAAAATAATATACAATATTTATATTTATAAAACAATAATAATAAATAATCATAATAATAATAATTACTTATTTATATTAATAAAACAATGGTAATAACAATTTGTTAATTATTATTATTATTATTATTATTTATTTTTTGGATTTAATATTTTTCATTATTTAATAATAAATTATCTAATTATTTAATAATAATAATAATAATAATAATAATTAACCACATTTACTAATATGATTTTGCTAATTGTATATAACATTAACTACTAAAAGTATATATTTCTTTTTATTTTGAAACTCTATGATTTTGCTAATTGTATATAACATTAACTACTAAAAGTATATATTTCTTTTTATTTTGAAACTCTTTCATATTTATTAGGAACAAATATTCAAACCGATGTGATGTTTGTCTTTTTCAAAATAATTCAATTACTTATAGTTACTAAAATTAAAATGAGAGGTTATCTACTACGTAAATAAATAAAATTAAATCCTATACCAATAGAAAAAATGTATATTGAGTCACTAGCACATACATACCATATGCATGCACGTCTCATAAAGATGGGGTTATGTATAATCTCAAAGGATAAAATAAGGGAGATATATTGTAGTGAGTTTTTAGTCCAAATAGATTGAGTTTTAATTAATTGTTTCAAATATAGCCATTTTATTATGGTTTTATATTAGTTTTACTATGGTTTTATATTAGTTTTGAAATATTTAAATATTTGATAATTATAAAAATATTTTACATCTTTTTAAATTTATATTTCAATTTTTTAATGGATAAGGATATTGTGGTGAGTAATTTTATCTGTGTTAAAATATATTTATAATAATAATAATAATAATAATAAAATTAAAAATTAAAAAAAAAAAAATCCCAGATGTGGGTGATAGTGGAAGCACGTATGAAAACAGTCTTTTTCATGCTCGAGATGATGAAGATCTGCAATGCAAGCCTTCACTCGAAGTGGATCCACACTCCTACAATAATTCATATGAGGTGACAGAGGCAAGGCATCATGAAGATACGCAACGCCAGCAACCTCCCCTCAGGGGTACCTCTAAGTTGCAATCATTTGAATGATCTCCCAGATGGATATGATGCTCTGCCATAACTCGAAGTACATGCTTCCTCATGAAAATTGTTGCAACATGCAGCAACGAGTGAGTCATAATAATGCTCAGCATCTTCGCATGTGCCACGGACCTACAAAATGGGAGGCCCTTCTGCATAAAGCTACTCAAAGTTTGCTCCTTTTGGCTTTCATGTTTCAGTTTCAGCCCTCCTGCGCGCCTCGCCCACTATGCAGCCTCCCCCCCAAAGTTGCGCTGCATAGAATCCCCCCGGCTGCACACCCCCTGAATGCGTGCATCACCTCAGCTCCCTTTGCCTTTCTCGTTTCACCAGTGTGTGTGCTCCCATCACCAAGTTCTCCCCCAGCTGTGCATCCTCCACCACCGCACCTCCCTGTCCAATAGCACCTCGCTGTGCACCCTTGTCTCTGGTTAGAGTCGCTCCTCCATACCTCTTAGTACCTCATCTACAAACTACTTCACCTATCCATGGCTCCAAGACTGCGCCAAAGGATAATAAGAGGAGGCCAAAGAGGTGTGTTCCCTGGACGCTACCAGCAAGGGCCCGATAACGTCTTAGAGTCCTTGAGGGCTCCTCTTCGGGCAGTCACGCCAAGGAATCCCCCAGAGCCCTATGCACGACTAGGAGGAGGGGGCCCCCACTTATGAAATGCAGAGAAGCAGAAGTGGACCAAGGAAATCCACCGTTGTGCACTAGGAGCACCCCATGCCCCGCAAAACCGAGCCTCTTCCGACACAGGAGACAGAGGGGGAAGACACCGATGTTTGGATAATGGACTCGGAAGGCTTCTGGACACGAGTCCCAGATGTAGAGAACTCGGTTTCTCCCATCCTCTGCGCACCTGCTTCCAGGCCTCCGCATCGACCTACTACTGAAGAGGAAGCCATTGTGCAGGAGTACACTTGTCGCATCATGGAGGTAGATCTAGACATCGAGGATGATGCAGAAGACCCATGACTACGTAGCAACTCGACGCTTTTTAGGTTTTTGTTATGCCAGTTATTATCATAAAACCTTTACTTTCGCTGGTGCTATGGCACATTTTGTAATCTTCTATTTGATATTTTTTCCGGGTTGGTTTCCTCCAAGGAGGCAGCCCCACACATGCGCAACTATGAAGGAAACAAAGGCTGGGATTGGTTAAGCGCAGCTTACCAACTCATCCTGTAGCATACGTAATGTTTTATTTTCGAATTAATATAGTTTAGCCTCAATTACCATAAAAATTAAAAATTAAAAATAATTAAAATAAATTAATTAAAATTAAAAAATAAAAAAATAAAAATCTAAAATCTAAAATTTTATTGTAGCTCCACGTAACACTTCAATTATATTACATACATATACTTTAAATACTCTATTTAATATTAAATATTTTTAGATGTTTTAACTATATAATATGAAGGTCCACGGGTCTTGGATAGACGGTGATCGAGTGCTTTGTTAAGGCATTCCTTGATGTGAAGTCACTGGTTCAATTCCCCGCCTCGATCGGGGTGATACGATGGACATGATGAAGATGTAATACTGTCAAGCTTACAAACAAAAAAATATGTAATATGAAGGACTTAAAATCATAGGTCATTAATATTGATTAAAACTTTCATTATGGGCCAACAACATTGATTCTTTTACAAATTCAAGTGTATTTAGCAATCTCTCCTGTGAAGTTGATTATTGAAAAGCCACATGCTCCTCTCGCTCTCACCTAGGTCTATGTCAAGACTTTACGAGTACTAGCCACTTTACAAATGAGTGCCCATTTACATGCAATTTAAAATTTTCCATCTGCAAATTAATTTAATATGGTTATTGTTGTCCCAAAATTCCTCACACCTACAAACACTATTACTTCTCATCATGTCCCTTCATCATAATTGTTGTAAGGACCTCTTTACAACTATGTTTGTCATCATAATTATGTGTATGTAAATGATAATAATCCTTGGTAAATATGTAAGATAAATTAAATAAATGGTTGAGAGCAAGTACAACCGCTCCAACCACATATATCATGTATAAATATACACTAAGATCAATGTAAACATGGATTGGAATTCTTTTCCCAATAATTCTCGTTCCTTGTGTATATGTGTGTTATGTTGCACTAAGTAGATGTAGCTTATTCTAATGCTAGACTTACAACATTTTGGTTTTGTTGTTGTCAATACATGAGTCTAGGACTGTAATAATATGGAGGAAACGAGAACCTCCAGAGAAAAATTGATGACGAGGAAATTAAATGAGAATGGAAATGCTATCAGGTTTACAATTTTTCAGAAATCTAAGAAAAATTGTGTTTGTTTTTGTAAAGGTTTGTCGATGTTGCTACGATCAAACTGAAGATTTTTAATGCCAAAATCTAATCTACAAAAGGAAAAACTGAGAGCAAGCGAATGCTAAATACTGGGCAAGAAAATATTAGTTGAAGGCACTTTAAAATAGAATTTTTTGGATGTTGCCAAAGTTGCAATTGAAGAACTGCAAAACAAAAGTGACATCAAGAAAATATACCTGCAAAAAAAAACTGACATCAAGAAAATATAGACCTGTAAGTGAAACATGAGTTGAAATTGAAGCTATAGATAATTTTGTTCGACCTTCCATCATTGATATGTGGTTGAGAATTTATTTAGGAGATGGTGGAGGATCTAGCCATTCTGAACCAAACTTGACAATATATTGTTTTATAAAGATTTTTCTTGAAGCTTACCATCTCTGCAACCATCGCTTGAGTGATGGTCAAGAGGTGACATTGCATTGCTTAGTGTGGAATGTCGAAAATAACAGATAGCCTTGGATGAGCATAAGAGAAAAATGCCTTGTCGACTTAGAATATAACGTGATTCAACTAGAAAGGTACGTCGACCTAGGCGCAACTGAAATTGATTTCGATTGGACGGAAAAAGGATGATGAATTCAACAATATTATGACTATTTTTTATTATCGTGTTCATTTATGGAATTTCAATTTTTACAATATTTATGCTAAAATAACAGCCAGATAGGAACCCTAATCACGAGGTGGTCGACAAGTACGAAATACAGGTTGGACTCCATATTGCTGGTTAAATACAACACGTTATTGATGCCACTTATTTTCCATTTTGTCTTCCCGATACGTGGAATCTCATTGGAGCTAGGATAATATTGTGGGATATGCGAAAGAATACCATATGTCATCACAGAAGTAATTCCTCGCACCAAATTTAAATGGGATGACGTATTTTTTCAACAAATTTCAGTCGCTAATTGTGTATGAGGGACAACACATCACACCAGTCCACCAATATCTGATGCATGTTTGTTGTCACTTTACACTCACAAATAATGTATCAATTGTACCAATTGTGCCAACTTGGAGACGTGAGGAATGCGTTAGGGCCATATTACAGAATAAAAGCGCAAAAGTCGATTATGTTGTTGGTCAACATGTTAGAAGTCGACTAGTTGGGCTCTGGCCTGCATTATAAAGTCGGCTTGTTGGAAAAAAAAATTACTATGGTCAACTTGTTTAAGCTTGATTGTAGATGTTGGCTTGGTTGGGATCCTATTGAAGGCTCGAAATGTTTATCTTAACATTGGGGAAAACCACCTAGCCGGAACCTTAGAGCAAATCCTTTTCCATTTGGAATGGTGGCTATGACTAGAATTATGGGACCGTATTCCCTTCAAATGGAATTATATGAAAAGAATCGGGTATAAGTATAATGTTATGATGTGATTAAAACTGAGAATAATATTTACTTAAACTTAATATCTATCCCGGGAAATCTATTTGTATATATGTGATTTAAAAATATTTCATAAGCAACATGACAATATAGATGACTATATGATTGTGAAGTTAAAACAGAAAATGATAACTAATTTAATTAAATAGTTAATTAAATTAGTTGATAAATTCGTCACATATATATGAGATTTCATTGTTTATGCATATAATATAAAATTCCAATCACGCATATCAGTAGTGATAAATGTATGATTGTTACAACAGATATATGATAAACATAATCAATTTACCATTCAACTCTTAAATAAAAAAATAATAAACAGATAATAGCAGTCGATAAATCATTACTCTTAACATGAGAAAAATGGTGGCGGTTCAACTTTCTATTAAGAGAAACTTAAGTTACAATAGTTCAAACATAAGGCATCTTTCCAAAATTCAGAAGCCCCTTCGCATTACAAAAAGGAAGGGTTTTATAGTATCAATATAAAATGTAAATATAGAAAATAGGGCAACAACTTGAACCAGTTTTAACAAACAATGTTAAAATAAACCAAGAGAGATATAATTATAATTTATTATAACAAATCTAAGCCTATGAAGAAGATTGTCCTCCCATTCGTTTTTGTAACTCGTAGATATTTTTCATGTTCTTTAATTCGGGTGGAGTCTTATGTTGAATCCGCATCTGGCTAATACAAACGATGTCCTTTAAAGTTGGAAACATGTGAGTGGTGGTATTGGATACACTCCTAAGAATCAACCGTTGGGTGTGTGGTTTGACTAAAAACTGCCAATGGCTTTCCAAGTTGATTTTAGATAGTTGATCAATTATTCTGTCCTACTTTTTGGATGATTCCTGCCACATTTTAGTAAGCAGTTTGATATTTGGAAATGTTCCTTCGAGGTATCTTGATATGATATTTGCTTGGAATAAATTATCATTGATTGTCTCCATGAGATTATTAGAGATGTCTCTATAAATGAATATTGATGCCTCTGCATGTTTAAGTCGAATTTTCCATTCTCTAGATACAATTTCTTTATGTGACTCTTTAATTCTAGGAATAAAATCTAATCTTCCATCAGCACTATCCTACCATGTAAGGAAACCTGTAATATTTTCTTCAATATCATCAAAATAAGTTCTAAGATCTGATAATTGATCAACCAGGGAATTGGTTGTATGACACAAATCATGAATAGTGGCTAACCTTTGACAAAACAATTTTTTTTTTGAGATGGGAGAGTATTCAACTCTTTTGCTTCCTTCTTAAATTATGACAATTTAGGATTAAAACTTAGTTGTTCAATTCTTTTATGTAATTATTTTATCTGAATGTCTCGGGCCTGCAAATCAGTGTACTATTTAACTTTAAGGGCATCAAATTTGTTATGAATTTTATTAACTTGTCTTTGCCATTGATCGTCAATCTTTTGTTTTTCCATCTCGAGATTTTATTCCAACTACACAATTTTATCTTCCTTTTCTTTCAACAATTGTTGTATTTGAGTGTATTTATCCATAGTCATTGTAGCATAGGCTCCTGCGAATTGAGTGGGTCTTCCCATCTCATCTATAGGAGTGGCCAAGGAACCTTTCCATACTACTTCTAAAGAAGCATTTCTTGGAACTAAATCTTATGACTAATCAATTTTTATTTTCTTCCTTTTTATTTTGACAACAAATTTATGCTCGGGAGTGTAAAATACATCAAGGGGAGGAACTTATTAAACCCTTAATACAACCTCAGATGTTGGGAAGTTCGGTATAACTTCAATATCCTCAGTTTCTAAAGGCTTGTCAGAAGCCTTTGGAGTATTTTCAAAACTTTGAGAAGCATCGGGGACTTTATTCTATAACGGAGTCTTCAAACCTTGTGACTATGTATTTTTCATAACCTGGTTGAATTGTTCCCATATTTCATCAAGTTTAGTATCAGGAAAAATAACTTCAACATAAGAAGAGGAGGAAGCACATGTTTCTTTTGTTTGGGGCATATCAATATTCTATGTGGAACCAACAATTATAACATCATCTTGAAATTTTCTTTCTTGAGGAAGCTTTAATACATCCATAAGACACATAGCTAGCCTTGCATCTTTGTATTAAATGAATTGAATCATTTCATGTGGACTCAATTGTTTTGTTGCTTGTTTTGTGACCATTGAATGCGGAAGCTTTTTCAAATAGGTCATCGAACTTCTTTATCTCATGAGAAAACTGCCTGATACTTGATTGTGCAGTAACCCTTTTGGAAATTTGATGGGGATCATACTGCCTATTAGGAATAGTGGGGAATTTTAACTCTTGGATAGCATCAATTTCAAAACAAGCATGCTTGAAATTATCTAAAGCATATACCCCACACTGAATAGGAAAAACAAGCCATGTTTTCTTGTTGGACTCCTTTATTATTTTTTAAATACAATTCCCTATGGTCTTGTATGTTATTTCTCGAGCAAGAATTTTTTCAAGGACATATAGAGGCAAGACATGGGGCTTTGCAAGAATACTAAATACTTGTCCATGGGTAAATAACTCTTCGCAAAACCAGTTTCCAACTCTGAGCAAATCAGTTTTAGCTTTTGGGGAAACCCTAGGAGTTCTCTTATCAAAAATGACTTATGAATAAGAAGCATTACTCCAAGGCATATTTTGTAGAAATGAGGATGATACTTTGAGTCCCAAATAATATTATGATAAATTTGGATAGGGTTCGAGACTTTTAAGGTCCATTTCCATCCCATAGAGGTGAAATCCATAGTAAAACACGGGGCATCCATTATGTAGGCACTCATATTAAAATGAGGAATTACATTTTCTGAAACCTTACGTTTACTCCTAAAATTTAGGATATGAATAGCTATGCTATCGAATAGTATATTTCCCCAATCCATGATATAACCTTCAGAATCAGCATTAATCAGTGGTGACCATTGATCGAAAAATTTGTGTGTATTAGGATAAGCATAGAGTCTACATATCATAGCAACTATTTGGAAATAGGGACAAACAAGAGATTCGACTACATACATACTCTTTTCCTCTCACTTATGCTTGTTAGGATCTCTTCTCCATGCCCTAATAGGCTGTGACACATGGTCATACTCGCACATGAGTTTCTCCACAAACTCTTTATTATACTTGCGTTGAGGTTGTGGTAAATGGTACATTACGCTCAAATCACTACTGGTGAATGATCTGTTGATTGTTTGCTTCTGTGTCATGAAATTCCTTTTTGCAATGTTCACATCGTCAATAACCCATCGAATCATATATGTATCAGGAAGGATTTTGGGTCAGGCAGCAATCCTCTGCAAGAAAGAATTGGCCACATCACTGTAAGTAGTATTGGAGACTTGAGTAGAGTCATCGATTGTAATTTTTATTTGTGTCACCTTGGGTCCTTAATTTTCAAATACTGTATAGATAGCTTCTTAAGAGGCGCTTCCAGCATCTAAATAATAGAGTGTGTCGGAAAATAATCTAGGCATATTGGTGTTTTAAGTTGGAGGAGCGACAAATTATTGTTGAGCAACAACTTTCTTCTTTGTTTTTCTTGTTTTAGACATTTCTTCTTCATAATTTCGCTTATCGCGACTAGCCTGTAATGGAAAACACAGGTCTGAGTGATACTTCGTCAGATCAAAAACTTAGTGCAAATAATGAATTTCACACAATCAATTCTCTTCATTTCAAGAGTAAATTATTACATAATCAAAGTGTAATGAATGAGAATGATTATGATCTTGAAACCATAAATTTACCACTCTCGCATATTAATTTCTAGAACATGATTCCACATGGGTTTTCCCATATCAGCGTATTGGGAAAAATATATCGAAGAAACCAATTGGAGGTGCATTGAAAAGTTACGATATGGGCAACTTCCAATAAATAACATTTGAAAGTCAAACGACTATAAGCAAAGGTGGGAAATAATATTGAGGCTTCTATATCGGCGATGGCATATCGGAGTTTTAAAATGGAAGCTCCCGATATGAAAGTCCTGATAATACATGTAAAAATTAATATCAGAGGTCTTTGGGTATTGGAGGGAAAAATACTAATGATAAATGGATATTGGAGCTTGGAGGTATTAGGATATCGGAGCGAGGAAGTATTGTAATATCGAAACTGGGAGGTATCGGGATATCAAAGGTATAGTAAGTGACACACTTAAGGAATTACGATATTGTGAAGGTCTGATATGCCAAGTGGAAACTGTGGGGTCAGCGACTCTTATAATAATTAATTAAAATGGAGCACATGACTTTTCCTTTTAGTAAAAACTCTTTTTCTAAACAAAGAAATCGTCGGGGAAGCTTTATCGAGGAATGATTTTATCGTAACTTTCTTAAAAGGAAAGTTATGATATACTAAAAGTCCAATAAAAATATTCCGATAATGCATCAATATTTGTAATAAAAGTAACTATCGGGTTTTTAATTTATCATGACATTATAAGGGTTGAGCCTTCAATATTTGAGTTCTGATAAAAGAAATTTTCAAGCTTAAGATATTTTATAACAAACTCAAAAATGTCCCTATTTATTGAAAATTAAAGAGTTTTATTAGAAAAACATAAGGGTCCCCATTATTTATTATATAACTAAAATAAAAATAAATGGGGGTTTGTTGAGTACTACAGGAGATCCATAGGGAAATATGTTGATGGTTAATGAACTTTTTCAATCAAACTTGATCTAGTCGGTCCATACATTCACAACATGTATACCAATGTTGAATAGTTTGTTGAAAGATGTAATTAATGTCAGAAATAGAATATTTTGTGTCTATGCCATCATTTGGAGAAGTTCATGATGACATAGATTGAATGAACATAGATCTACTCTGTGTGATGTGTTCAATAGTACCATGCATGAGCGAATAACTGAAATATGAGCACGGTGGTCCCATCCAACTAAAAGGAGAGTCACCACTTGTCGACCAGTAAGGAAATCAATATTCTTCACAAAATGCATGCTTGACGACTAGAATATTTGGAAAAATTGACTTGACTAGTAAATAATGGATGGATAAATCGACCAATAAACAGTCTTCATGAAGCTAGAGGAATCGAATATCATGATGAATGTGATTTTTTTTTAATGATCACGTTATTTTAATACATTACGGCATGGGAATATTTATAAGAATAAGGCATCATTTAACCTATTTAATTAGTAAACCCCACAAAATTCAGATAAAATTTTGCACATGAGGCGTTGATATTCCTCTCAATAGATATAATCGACTATCAAAGCCGACTGAATAGTTGTCAATTATCGAAACCAACCTAGAAGCCCATGTCGACTTGATGAGTGTCGACTTATTGAGAATTATTGTGTTGTTGACCCATAGTTAATGTTGATTTTTTCTCCCCGGATGCGGGTGACAGTAACAGCACGCATGAAAATAGTCTCTCCCATGCTCGAGATGATGAAGATCTGCAGTGCAGGCCTTCACTCAACATGGATCCTCACTCCTGCAATAATTCGCATGAGATTACATAGACCAGACATCATAAAGACACGCAAAGACAGTAACATTCCCTCCAGGGCACCTCTCTACTGCAATATTTTGAATGATCTCCTGGACGGAAATGACGTTCGGCCATAAATCTACGCACATGCCTACTCATGAAGATAGTTACAGCATGCAGTTGCAAGCGAGGCATAATAATTCTCAGCATCTTTGCATGTGTCACAGGCCTACAAAAGGGAAGGACCTACATCACATAGCTACTCACAGTTCGCTCCTTCTAGATTTTTTTTGTCCAGTTCCATCTCTCCTGCATGCCCAGTATGTCGTGCAGCCTCCCCCAAGTGTTGCGCTGCGTAGAATCCCCTGGGCATTGTACCCCCTGAATGTGCACCTCACCTCGGTTCCACCTACTTTTCTAATTTCACCAACCTGTGTGCTCCCATTATCCTGCGCCCCTTGCTGCACCTCCTCCATCACCATACCTCCCTATCCAATAGCACCTCGCTGCGCACCTCCCGTCTTGGGTCAGAGCTACTCCTCACCTCCTCTTAGACCCCCATCAACCACTTGCTTCATTTGACCATGGCTCCTAGATTGCGCCAAAGAACCATAAGAGGAGGCCAGAGAGGTGCGCTCCCTGGTCGCTACCACAGGAGGAAAGATAATAGTTTGGAATTCGTTGAAGGCTCCTCCTCAGGCAATCACATTAGATAGGCCCCCCAGAGCCCCGAACTCGACCAGCAGGAGGAGGAGGCCCCCACTCATGTAATGGAGAGAGGTAGAAGCAGACCAAGGAAATCCACCATTGTGCACCAGGAGCACCCCTTGCCCCACAATCTGAGCCTCATTAGGCACAGGAGGATGAAGGGGATGACACAGACATCTGGATAATGGACTCGGAAGGCACCTGGAAGCGAGTCTCGGATGACGAGTACTCGACTACTCCCATCCTCTGTGCACCTGCTTCCAAGCCTCCACGTCAAGCCACTGCTGAAGAGGATTTCATTGCACAGGAGTACGCGTGTCCCATCATGGAGGAAGATCTAGATAGAAATGATGATGTAGAAGACTCATGACTGCGCTGCAGCTCAGCTCTTCTTAGTTTTTTTCCGTGCTTTTTATTATCACAGAACCTCTATTTTCACTGGTGCTACGGAACACTTTCTAATTTTTCGTTTGATGTTTTTTCCGAGTTGGTTTCCTCCACTGAGGTAGCCCTATACTTGCACAATAAAGGTTGGGATTGGTTAAGCGCAGCTTACCAACTTAGCGTGTAGCATATGTACTATTTTATTTTCGAATTAATATATTTTAGCCTCGATTACCAAACAAAAATGTTGATGTTTTCTACTTCCATATTATGGTATCTGACTTTAACTTGAATAGAGAAAGAAGAGTTTGAATCAACTTTGACTCCATTCTTATTCAATATTGGGATCAACTACCAAATATATCTTTTTAACCATTTTTTTTATTAACCAACACTCTCTTATAAAATTTATCGACCAAAAGTAAAATATTATCAATGCTTCACGTCATGAAGAACTAAAATTAAGTGGTCCAAAAAGTGAGATCTCTTTGGAACTATTATGACAAGTATAAAATAATCCTTTGCTATCGTATCCAAATTAGATACGAAAACAGAAGAAGATGCAAAAACTTGAAGTTGACAACATTTTATTTTTTTGATTTTGATTTTTCTAAAGAGAGGACAGAGTCTGGGGCCAAAGAAGATAGTGTTTTGCAAACAACATCAAAATTTAAAAGAAATATTCAAGGTTATGGAGTCTTTTATCACCCTAGTAATTCTTAGGTCGTGGGATTTTGGTTTATAGTTAAAGAAAACCAGGGGTAACCAAGAACCTCTTTTAGAATTCAGGATCTAGCCTTCTTGATTTCCGGAGAGGGATCTCTCCTTAAGATTTAGCTTTGTTTTGTAATGGGTTTTAGGCTAGCTATGAATGGACAATTTGGTTTGATTTTTTGAATGTTGGTAGGAATAAAGGACTACAAGGGAAACCATAGAAATATATACCTAACCATTAGAAAATGGAGTCAAATTTATAGCAAACGAGACTAGAAAACTAAGGTCAAAAGAACAAATATACTAAGGGCAAGATAGATGATCTTCAAAGGGTTTAAAAAGGCTATTTTGATGAAGTGGTATGATCTGGATTAAGGGCAGTTATGAATCCATAGATCACAGAAAAGGAAGAGGGAAATTGAGGTCAAACGAGACTAAAGAGCAAATAAGAATTCTAAAGTCTGGAAATCAGCAGAAAACATAAATATGAAAACTAGTAAAAACAGAGAGCTTTTTACACTGATTCTGTAATACCTTTCCTAGTTATTCATTTAAGATAGAAAATAACACAAGATGTATGAATGAAACTTAAATAAATAAACAATGAAAACTAGAAGATACAATACTCATATGATCAGCATGAGGATCATTAGTTATGATGTCTATTTGCTTCAATTTCCAGCCTACTGCTTCAACTTAACTCACATAAAATCCCAATGTTTCAACAAAAAAGTCTATAGTAGTCTTGATAACTTTATTCCACCACAAATACTTCGAAAGATGAAGTATTTATACAAATAAATTGCTTACAAAATATCTCAAAAGTTTGAGAGAATATCTCAAGAAAAAATAGGAATTACTACATAAGAAGAGGGACAGTTGCAAAACAGATGGGCAAGTTGTCCTCTTTTACAAGAAAAATAGAACAGTTTATCTATTAAAACTGATTTTTTGTTTAGCTGGAAGTATTGTTGGCACTTGAGACATTATCTTGTGGAATATGACTTGTAGTATACTCCTCCTCTTTCATGTTCTGCTTTGATACTCTTTTACTCTGCTTTCTTTCATTGTTTACTGCTGTAAATTAAAAATAACCAGCAGTAACATCTTGTTTTTACTGATACACTTTTACCACTGATACTCTTTAATCACTGATTTTTCATCTTGATATACTTTGACTGCAAACTTTCATAGTAAATCAGTGAATTCCTGCCATTGCTCTGCACTGGGAATTCTCATGCTCTTTAGCTTTCTGTAACTTTCATCTACCTTTTTATACTTTTCAAATTTGGGCTTAACCATGAAAATATGTTTGATCTTATTTTGCAAAAAGAACAAGTTTTCAAAATATTCCAAAATGACTTTACCAGTAGGGGATCCTTGTGGTGAAGGTTTATTAACCAGCTCTTTGACAAATGCCCTGATTTTGTTATCATAATCCTTCTGAGGCATCAAATTTTCATTTAATGCATGAATATCTGGTAGGCCTGCTTGTGACAATACTGTGTATTTGGCCCAAAATATTGGGATTTCCAAGTTCATATCCTTGCACTTGTCCTGCAAATTATTCATCATGTTTCTTTTATTCAGGACCTTTTTTATTTGGAGTATACTTTCAGTTCTATCCTGAATTTTTAACTCTTCAAGTTCCTCTCTGTGTTTGCTATTCAAAAATGTGATAAGCCTCAAGGCTTGAGCAGGCTTATCATCCAGTTCTTCTTTTGTCTTCTGTATTTCTATCTGTGCTGCTTTAAGTAAATCTTTTTGTTCATAAATTATTTGGATTGAGGGCCATTGTAAATGTATGCCCTAGATGATGTTATTCCAAAGATAATTCTTAATGTAAGATACCTCCTCAGTGACATTAACCTGTTGTTGAATAATCTTAACCTCTTCCTGCAATCTGTTGGCCCTTTTCTCATGTCCTTTGGAAGTGATTAAGGCATCTCTATTAGATGTTTCAAGATTTTTAATGGTGCCTTTTAAGTTGATTATTTCTTTATCTTTTATGGACATGTCTTTCATAGCCTTGACTATGGCAGTTGTTTCTCCTATTGGATTTACCTGTGATGTTGATGAAGAAGTGGCAGAGATGTCTTTAGAAGTAATTGACACTGCAGTTTCCAATACTCCTTTCGGTGCCAAATGTTCTGCCAATGTTGAGGGAACAGTTGTACTTACAGTTGGAATAACTGTAGGAATGGAAATTTGCTGAACTTTTTTCAAACTTTTATTTTCTTGCATTAAAGATTCTATTTGGTTTTCCATCTCTTTTATCCGGGCTGTCATTTTCAAAACAAGTTGCATAGTTGTTGTGCTCAACTTAGTGTTCCTAAATTGAGTTCATTAATTGTCAACCAGGGCTAGTAAACTGTTGAAGTGTGGTGCACTATATGTGCATAGGTATTTGTTTCTCACTACGTTGTGTTTAGTGTTTTTATGATGTTTTTGGTTTTATGGTTTTATGTTTAAAAGGAAAAGAACTAAATGTTGGGAAAGAGAAGTGAATGGTTACACTAAAACAAAGCAAAACCTTTTCTAAACTTGTGTATGGCACTAAAGAACAGAAAATGCAAAGCTTGATAATGACTCCTAAATCACAACATGAACTCAATAACTCAGAGCATGAACTTATCCAATTTATTCATTAGAGATATGTTGGAATAGCTTCAAAAGAGGAGAAGTTTAGTACAAATGAGGTTTTCCTAAATAAACAATTATCTTACAATATTACAAAGAATCTCATCCATGGCTAGAAGTTTATTGGAACACAATTTGGAAAAGATTACTTGTAGCACAATAAGATTTCTACTCTAAATTAACTTGCAATGCTAAGATTAATCCATTCTGCAACTTCAACTTATCACTACTAAGCCTTGTTCAAAAGTTAAAGATTTGAATAATTTTGGGAAAAAGGCTTATTTATGAAATTGCAAAAGTTTGCAGAACAATCAAGGCCTTAAACTGATATCACTAATTCTTGTTCATATAAAGATGTATAAATAGAAATTCAAAACAAGATTAATCTGTAAATAATGAAGGCCGTGAAACCTAATTTTGATAGCTTACAATGCAATGGGTGACACTGAACTAGAATGCAACTGATCAAACTTAAAACACAGTGACTAAAACTAAACTAAGATGTCATGAACCTAACTTGAAATACAGTGAACTGGAGCTGAACTAGAATGTCACTAATCTAACTTGAAGTACAGTGAACAGAGTTATACTGGAATGCCATTATCAAACTTGAAATATAGTGACATAATTAAACTAGAATGACATCTACCTCCGGAGTATTGACTGAGCTAAAATGCAACTAATTCTATGAAATACTACAGCCCTACTTTGTTCAATATGAGTAATGTTTTGGAATAGCTTGTAGAAACAAGTCTGGCTGTATCATTCCATGCATAAAACATAAAATATAAAGTTCAACAAAATGCAGTAAGCTCTGAAACACCACCACAACTATGTCTCATCCGGAATTAGTGATATTTTGGAAGAGATTGATAAAAACAAGACTAGCTGTAACAACTGATGTGATTGAGCATGAAAACATAAAGCTTAAAGAAATGTAACTAACTCCTAAAATACTACAATTATGCCTCATTCCATATTAGTAGTCTTTTGGAAGAATTCGTGAGAACAAGACTAATATGTAGCATCTGATTCAAATGAATATAAAAACACGAAGTTCAGAAAATTGGTTAAACTAGGAATGCAGTTACTTATCTAAACATATGAACAAGGTTGCTTAGGTAGCAAGGGCCCTCTACCACCGGAGTAGCACGCAAAATCTACTTCAAGATTGGCTCATCACGTTCAATAAAGTGATGCTTCTTTCATTAAACGAGAAATAACTTAACAGAGTGTTTCGGACTTCTAAGATCTAGCAACCAAAAACAAAATCTAACCAACAGTTTCTCAGTCTCCCGAGTCATACTTATAATGAAATTACATAACTACTTCTTGAGAAAAACAGGGATAAGTGTCTTTCCCACTCCTAATCAAATCAAAACTCTTATTAACAGTCTTGTGCTTTATTGCGAACATCTGAAGAGTCTGTGTTTTGATAGGAAACTGCCTCTCTTCTACGTGCATAACCGCTTTGATACTTTAACTCAAACTTCGTGGGGAGCAAGAGATGATGGGGAGGTGTTGTGGATTTCACCCATATGCCTTTTTCTTTGCAGTGACACCTGGAACCTACATAAACATGAGGATGGCTGCAGAATAGATGACTGGCTACGGAATGCCTGTATTCTGTAGCCGAGTCTTAGTCAAAATTACTACACCAACAAAATCATGAAAACATAGCAAGTTAGCCATTATATAAATTCTTAAAGCAATTTTAATTAATCCTACTGATCATTTAAGCCTATAATTGATGAGGGACAAAGAAAATGAAGTGGAATGTGGTGAGTGGGAAGAACATCTTTGGGGCTCAACAATAGTTTCCTCTTTCTCTGTCTTTTCCTGAAGGACCTCTTTTGCCTAAGGGTGCTCACTCTGTGGCAATTTAAGCTGCTTTCTTAAGGCTGAAATATCATCATTCTTCTGCCTTATCAATTTTCTAGCAACTTCAGTGTTAGAAGGATCTGCTCCTGCTTCAATTACCAAATCTTCTAAGGATTTTATCCTCAAATCCTTGCCATGCAACTTCATTTGAGTTTGCAAGTTGGATATAGTCTTTTGGAGAATGGTAGCACTCATTGTTTTTCGTACTACCTTTGAATATAACATTTCTAATGCACTCCTGTGGAATTCTATCTAATCTAGCTCGTGAATAGTATCAAAATTTACTGCAAATTCTGTCTTTCTATAGTCTGAGGCTGATTTTGGATGTGCTACTACTGGTTGAAGAAAGGACATGATCATTTTATTGGTTGAGTAATCAAATGTTGTTACTATTCTATCCTTATCTCCTGGTTTTTCTTTCAGAAGTTTAGAATAAACTTCATTTTTTATTTCTTCATTCTTCTCCCTGATTAGCTTGAACCTCTTCTGAATATCAGAATCAGTTTCTTCAGTTGTTTTAGAAGGAGAGGGAGCTTTTGTATCCATTTCCATTTCAACCATATCTTTGCCTTTACCATGTGCTTGTACCTATTCATTTTTAATTTCTCTGAGTGTCTCATTCATAATCATGGTGACTTCATCATTTGTTTTTTGCTCATTAGTATCATCCACATCTATGACTCCTTCTTTTTCTATAGTAGTCATTTTGGCCCTTTTACTGTAGACTATTTTAAATTTGTTTTCAATGATTGTCTCGGCCAAATATTCTTCTTCTTTCCTCGGTCTTTTGTTGGATACCTCTGCTGGTTGGTTAACTGTAACCACCTATGTATTGTCCAAATTATCTGTTTGTATCTTTTAATCATCATCAATTAAAGTATTGGCAACCCATTCCAACTAATTGGCATATTTTTCAATTAGTGGCTTAGATTCATGGAGGAATGGGGGAAATTTGCATTTGATCCTGAGATTGCTCAGAATACCCTGAGGATCATAGTTCCAGTAAAAACTTTCCTGAAATTTCAATGCTGATAGTTTGTTGGTTACCTCCTTCAAGGCATCTCTGATGTTAACTATGAAAGAGCCAATTTGACTTTTCAATTTGAATTGTGCCTTCTTTTTTGATGTTATAAAATTTATTGCATCTGCATTCAAAATCTGCCTTATGTATTCCAGAGCAAAGTTCCTGATGGTTAGAAAATTTGGTAATTTGTATGGGGCCAAGATTGCACCATATATTCTAATCTCGGTGTGATTTTTGTACAAATAACAATCACCCATTTTACAGTTTTCAGACAACTGTAAAATCCTTTTGATCTCTTCATTTATTCTTGGTGGTTCTACTTTATCCAACAAACTGATTGCAGGTCTGATAAATAAGTCATTGAAATCACTGTAACTATACTCACTGCTATTATTTTTTAGAAGAGAGGTCCAAAATATTACTAAAAGTGGTTTGCCTTCCATATCCATCTTCTGTAATGCAAAGGGAAAATTATCTACTTGAGAGAACAAGAAGAGATGTAATAGATATGAAGTATGTCTGAATACTCCTTCATCGGGTAATTTTATTAGCTGATAATGAATATTGTCAACAATAAATTTGGCAAATTCAAAGATCAACTTTGGCTGCTGTCCAGAAGACAAAGTGGAGAAGAAGCCTAAGATAGAAGCATCTGTGAATTCATCATTAACATAACCTAAAATAAATGATAGCATGGAAATGACCTATCTGGAGCCTTCAGGAAAATCAAAGGTATCATAAGGAGGATTCACTTTTGGAAGGTTGACATGATTGGGCATGAAGTTCTAAAGGATTTCAAACCTCATAGGGAAATCTAGGTCTAAATACATCTGGGTCAAGTCTTCAATTGACAATGACACTGCTCGTGGATCGTGGATTAGCTGGAGCATGTCATTGATTGATTCAACAGTTATATAAAATAAGACCTCACTATATTTGTTAACCATGCACCTTTGATCAGGAATATAATGCATCTGACACAACCTAATGAAATCCTGAGCAGGATGGGTGATGGGAACTACATACTTGGGCAAATAGGAATCCCATACAGGTATGTCATTGGCCACTTTCTTTTCAAATTTCTCCTGACACCAGCTATGCACTTCCAGAATATCAAATTCAAGAGAGGCATTATCAATTCTGTAATCTAAGTCAATCAAAGGATTGTTTTCTTTAGTGGTGACAGGAGGCTGTAAAGATCTAACCACTTAAGTAGAATCAATAGTTAAAACAGGAGTAGGTTTATCAATTCTGGGAGGCTTAGGATTTGGAAGCTTGCTGGAGGCAGGCTTTTGAGGTTTAGGACCTCCAGTTTTAGGGATTAACTGCTTTTTAGTCATTTTTGAAGAAACTGAACAAGATTAAATTGTTTGTTCAGCTTTTTATTAAAGCGGAGGGTTAATTAAGATGATTTGGGAGAAAATTGGAATATGGGCGAGGGTTTATAAGGAAAAAGCAGATTTGTACTATGCAAAAGGTGGGAAAGGAGTTTTCAATGGTTTCTTCAGCAATTCTAAGGTATTTTAACAGCAGGAATATCTTTTGGATGGTTAAAACTCTTAATTAGGAAGCGGAAAATTTTGGAAAAAAATTTACAGGGTTTCCCCTATTTCTTCAAGGTTTAAGTACTCTCAGATGAGTAATTTTTGGCTTTTAATTTCAAAATTAATTTTGATTTTGTTTAAAATTTTGAAATTTGCAGGCTCGGATTACTGATAAATACCTTTGAACAGGTATTGTTGCAGTCGAACGGGATTGCAGGTGGTACCAGTCTTCAAATTGGTTGCATTGGTTTGATATCAGGCACTGGGAGTTGTTGGTAGTAACTATTTAGAGTAGGAATGACTTTAGGATGGAAAATTATTTTGAAATTAGCTCAGCAATGGTGTCTGCGATTAATTCTCGGAGGAATAAGGTGCACAGGTATGAAAATGATAAAAAACTAAGGTTAAAACCTTAGTTTTTATGGATCATGTAAGTATTAATTGTAGGTCAAGTGGACAAGGCGAGAGCGGTTTTTAGTTTGAAAGCAAAAACCAGTAATGGTTTTCGCATTGCTTTTGAATGGTAACTGGTTTTTAACTTTAGCAATGCGATCCAATATATTTCAGACACGTAGCAGGTGGCAGTTTTTCAAAACAACTTTTTTCACAAAATTTTTTGAGAACTTTGGTCGATCACTTTAGAAATGCGAAATGGAATCTACATCATCGGATCTAACTCCGCGATGCGAACGGTCGGGATTTGATTGAAAGCTGCGGGGTAAATGTAGTGGGGCCAAGGCTTAATCTGTACCGTTGATTTGGAAAGGGGAGATCGACGGCTTAAATTTAATCCGATAGGAAATGGTAGGGACGGGAAGGATTTATCATATTTATTTTGGATTTTCGGATGAGAAGGGGTAAAGATGATCGGAGGGTCAAAAATGAATGCGAGGGGGTGGGACTTGGGATCAATATTAACCATTGATTTTGATCAGGATGATCGGATGGTTGAGGTTAAACCCGATGGTGAGGAGAGGTTTTAACAAGGTTTAAACCAAGGTTTCAACTGTGGTAAAGGGATATTTATCGGGAAAGTAGAAAAGGTTAAGGTTTTAACCTTGGGGTTAAGGGTAATCGAGAAAGGGGATATATTAAACAGGGGGATGCGAAGTTTGGTTTAAATTAAACTTCGGGAATTTTTTGTTTTTGTTTTAAACATATATGAAACATGTTTAATGCTCTTTTTTGTATTTTTATTATATAGTTAATTAAATCAAATCGATTTAATAACCATAGAGGGCGGGATATTTGCATAAAGTTATTTTTAGCCAAAGGGGGTTTAATGTGGGTTTTATTTAAACATGTGAGGATAATAAACATTGGCTTAAAGTTATATTAATGGGTTGTTGGGGCTATTTAATAAAAGGGAATTAAATTAAATAGGAGAAGGTTATTTTTCTAGGGAATTATTAAAATATGATAGGTGTTAATATGAAAAAGGAAAAGTGAATACTCAAAACACATTAATATAACTAAGATAAGTGAAGATTAAAGGCAAATTTGCATTATAATTACTTTATCACTCCAACGTAGGATAAAATGTCATTTTGAGGGTTTTATGCTTTCATGAGATGTGGGAAGTTAACTAAATGGGGATTAGAACATCATTAAGTAAAAATGAGGTTTTTACTTATGATTTTTCAGGGAAATGAATGCATGAATGGAAAATGATGTGATTTTTGGGATTAATATAGACATTTAACATCCTCAACTAATCAGCCATAGAGCCTTGGGTCTGGTCCCAATAGAAGTCAAGGAAATGCCTTGAGCCTTTCTGATTGATAGTTTAGAATGATAAATGGCTATGCGGAAGGGAAGTTAGTTATTTGCAGCTCTGGTGAATAATATTTACAATGATTCTTCTTGCCTTCTTCTACCTACCCAATTTTAATTGCTATCATTTTTTCTTCCATTTTGATTAGGTGCATTTGAGCTAGCAACCTTTACAATATTTATTCTTTCTGAAAGCAATAAAACTATCTAATTCTACACTTATTTCATTCAGGAATCCAAATTACACTGTTGGATTCAATTATTCTCTACCTAACTACTGAATTGTCATGACTAAACTGTATGACAATTCTTTATTCTCTATCTACAAAAGGTGAAATTGAAACATGACAAGTCAAGATTAAACTGTTTAACTCATCATGGATTATGGCATTTATTGACACTCTGCCATAATCAACTGCAAAAGGTAAAAGTAGTGGCATTTGGACTTGCATACTTTCATGTTTTATTCATATTTTTCTTTTGGGGTCTATTAATTTTTCTAAGTCCTTTGATTGTTCTTTTAGGACTTTTTACCCTCTTTTTTTATTTTTTTTATTTTATTTTTTTTATTATTTTTTACAATATATGGGAATACAACTTGCAGAAGGAAAAGTATGTACATATTTGCAAGATTACCATTAGTCAAGTAAAAATTATGAATCCTATATTTATAGGTCACTAACAGAGTCGATCAAATTCATTGATGTAATTTATTTTGTTGAGTCTATAATTAATTATGAGTCTATTCTAGATGAAGGATTAGTAAGTCAAATTTTCAACTATCTTTCAATCAGTTAGTATATTTAGAAGCCAAGAGAAAGTTAAACATGAGCCTTGTTCAAGGTAGGTGATCTTCTCCACCTTGTAATTAAAATCAATACTCTGTTGATAAGGTTAATTCATACTGACGGTTTTTGTCAAATCATGGCAAAAAATAAAATTTAGTGTGTCTAGCTACTAGATTTTTCTTTAAAAATAAAATTATAGACTCAACAAGTAATTTGTAAAGATAATTTGCAACAAAGTATCAATGAAATCAAGATAGAGCAGCAGAGCATTCAGTGCCATCCAGATTATATAATTTTGCAGCAAAATTAATAAAACATCCAAACGATACAAAATTTTCCACATATGTAATTGTAGTAGCAAAAAAATCACGAAAATAAAATTATATAAACAGAACATTATGCCATATTCTTTAATCCCCCCAACATGAAGATTGCAGACTTGTTCTTGGATTGTGATAGAGGAAAAATGTAGGTGGTTGATTTGACAGATGACTAGTTATCTTTGTTGAATGAAGGAACTCCCAGGAATGACAGTCCCGCGGTGGACTCGTCCGTAGAGAGAGCGAAATAGGACGCCCCTAGACTAGAGAGGAGATCTCTACGGTTCCTATTCGAAGTAGCAGTTTAGAGGATTGAGAATACTACAGATGGTGTGAATAGTGGACATATGAACAAAGAGGCCACCAATCAATGAATAGTCACAATAAACCTTGTATATGTGCATCTTCTTATCCAGTTGGCGGTTGGTGCGGTTGAGTTACCTAAGCAAACCGATATGCATGGTCGATGCACAGTAAGGATACTTCTGCAAGAGAGCAGTGAATTAAGACATTTTTCACCCTTGATCAAGATGAGCAAGGCATTGAGGGTGGGGGAGATGATGTAAGGGCCTCTTTAGACCTACATTTGTCATCATAATTTTTTATATCTAAATGACAATAATCCTTGGTAAATATGTAAGGTAAAGTAAATAGGTGGTCGAGAGTGGGTACAACTTCTCCAACCACATATATCATGTATAAATATACACAAAGATCAATGCAAACATGGATTGGAATTTATTTACCAATAATTCTTGTTCTTTGTGTATATGTGTGTTTTGTTGTGTTGTAAAGATGTAGCATGTTATAATGCTAGACTTAGAAAAACAAACCAACATTATTTATTGTAGCACATAATGCACAATGCCAAGTTAAAAATATATTTATTATGTAATATCATGGACCACCAATAGTAGATACTCCAAACCACCACTATTAACCTAACAATCTTAACTCTTTCAGCTAGTCAATTTTTTTGAATAAAAATGATTGTCACATTACTTATTTACTTAAATGTTTTCTGCATGTTCTTCATGTTTTTCTTATGCCATATTATAATAAGTGCAATGATTCATGTTCTTCTTATACCATATATAATAATATTATTTATTCTCACCATTGATGTCGAGAAGTTGTAAAGGAATTCCTAATTACATTTATTTTCACCATATGTTTACTTGTTGCAAGGGAATTTCAAATAACTATAGTTTTTAATAAAATCCATTCATTGCTCTATTGATTTGGAGTGAATAAAATTTTAAAAAGTGTTTTAAATACTAACTTCTTAAATGTGTGTGTCATCAGTAACTTCAAGTGTCAATTACTTTTTGCATAAGAGACTTGGTACTAAGCAACAATGTTGCATATTAGACTTGTTTTTTAAATGTTAACTAGAAATAAAATAGTCTAATGGTTACCTTTAATACAAATAATTTAGCATCCATATTAACTAATATTTCAATATCAACTTCATACATACATATGTATAAAAGAAATTTAAAATAATAATAATAATAATAAATAAATAAATAATAATAATAATAATAATAAAATGTTAACCATAAATAAAATATTCCAATGCCCACCTTCAATACATAATATGAAGTTCACATGTATTATTTTATAATAATATTAACAAACAAACAAACAAAAAATTAAATGTGTGTGTGTGTGTGTGTGTGTGTGTGTGTGTATATACACGCGCAATATTTGGTTTTGTGGAAGCTATCGAAAGTCGGTTGTGTGCCCTAGCAGAAATAAAAACACACACTCTTAGATTTGAGGAGGAGTGTTGGCATTTAAAGAGTATGGAAATATGGTTTAGGGAAAGTGACGGAAATACACAATTTTTTCCATAAGTTTACAAACCATAGAAGGAAAAAAAAAAATTTATATATATATATATATATGGGACATTTAGGATGATGAGGGAAATACACATTGTTCCTAGCAGATTTTGGAGAAGATTGCTAGGGCGCATTTCTTAGGGATATTCAAGGATCCTGGTGATAGTCTGATTTAGGCACAATTACAGGTTATCCAACATTTCCCTCGATTCTTTTCAGAGGAAGACTTTGCTAGGTTGGATGGACGTGTCTCTTTGGAAATGATAAAAAACATTCTCAAATCATTTTCCAAGGACAAGAGTCTTGGTATAGATGGCTGGACTGTTGAATTTTACCTTGAATTTTTCCAAAATTACAAGGAAGGTGCCTAGGGTGATTGTTACACAAAATTTTATCACCATGTT
This sequence comes from Pinus albicaulis, assembly GCA_034641835.2. Classification (NCBI taxonomy): domain Eukaryota; kingdom Viridiplantae; phylum Streptophyta; class Pinopsida; order Pinales; family Pinaceae; genus Pinus; species Pinus albicaulis. The sequence goes on from CM076581.1 coordinate 133,472,008, forward strand.
TATCGATTCAAATACTTCGCCATCTGATGAAGTGTCTCAAGTGAACCCCCTATGAAGCTTGAAGTAAAATAATACCAAGGACAAAAGGAATTTTGGGTTACATTGCTTAAAAACCCTTTTTGAGCATCTGTGCAGTTTTCCTAAACAAAACCATGCATGTGCAGTTTCTTCCACTGTAAATTGCACAGATCTACACATTTTCTTCCACTACAAGCTATGTAGTTCTATTCACGTAGGTAAAAATAAAAAAACAAACTCTAGAATCTTTGGTTAAGGTGGAGCAACAAAGCTGTAGGCTTGTTGACTTAATTGTGAAATACACAAGAGGTATTCATAATAATAATATATTATATATAAAATTTATAAGAGATGATAATAAAATGTTACAATGAGGCCCTGCTTATATACCTACGCAGGTGGCCTTTCATGACTGGGCATGTCTTTTAGACATGCCCTTTCACTAACTTATTGACTACTTACATAATCCTTAATTGATTATTTAATAATTATATTTGTTATGAATTATATTCATAACATTGCCCCGTTCTTCAAAAGCTTTGTCCCCAAAGCTATACTACTGAAAAGTTTCCTCATTTGCGACGTCACTAGTACCTTCTTTGTATATTTCACTTGTACACTGTCCTGAATCCATGTTTTTTCGATTTCTTGTTACAATTTTTTTTTTTAATACTTCTTCTTCTTCTTCTTCTTCTTTTTGTTAATTAATTAATTAATTAATATTAAATTAATATATAATATATATAAAAAAAATTTAAATATATTAATTATTATTATTATTATTATTAGTAAGCAATTTTATAAAATTTATTATAATATAACTTTATAAATAAAGTTAGATTATAATAACTTTATAAAAAAAAACTTTATGATTTGTTAATTTATTATATTGGTACCGTGAGTCGTGTCTTTATATCACGTCTTTTATTTTCGCCTTATTCTGAAACTAATCTCCCAGAACTTTGTTACAAAGGCAGAACCTGATTGTTCTGATGCTACTATTTACACCAACAATCTGTTGGCCTGCGGACGGTTGACGGAAAATTTCAGCTTGCGAGCAGAGTGGAGAGTGTGGCCGCATATGGAGTCTGAACAATGGTTTGGATGGCGGATCAGGTTCAACAGAACAATTACATGGCCTTTCCGGTGAAATTGGGCCGATAGCTTTTTGGGGCAACGGTTTAGCTGTTTGGGGCAACGGTATTTCCCGCAACAGACGACTAAGTTCTACAACAGCCTGTATTTTCTTAGTACCTTTGTACACTACATCATCTTCCTGATACCCCTTAAAACTGTTACCGAGTATAATAATCTTATCCAAATTGTCAGGACTCCAGTTTTCCCCCAATACATTGTCATATAAATTGTAGGGGCAGCGAGGCATGAAAAATAGAGTGGGTCTCTCCACTATACGTCTTGCGTCTTTGTCAAAAGAGGGCCATGTATAGTCCAACGCATTTATAGCCATTCGATCCACTGGAGTGAACTGCAGATCATGCACCTCAATATCGCTCACCCATTGAAATCTCTCTCTCAATAAAATCGCAAGGGCTAATTGCATTGATGAATTCAAACCCCGTGCAAGAATCGCATATTTCAATAGAATTTGAGAAATCCGCTGTAATTTTCAATAACGTGGTATCTCTCTATTACCCTCTATTTGCTGGCAATGGGTCAGTCCTCCATTTGTTTCCTCGAAATTTAGCATAAAAACAACATTTCTCCACTTTCTCTTTATCGTGGGAGCGTACTTTCTTGATTAATTCCGTGATTTTTTCATCATTTCTAACCAATTGGCTTCGGTTTGGTGCTCTCTTTGGTGGTAGAATATCATTTGTAATACTTTATGCTTTTTGGGTTCTTATTTGTTTCCTCTTCGAAATGTCCTTGAGTCAGCATAAAAGAACCACAACTACCAATCCAAACTAATAATAACAAAGTAGGACCAAGCAAAACAATAAAGTGTAATAGCTCTAAAAATGGCTTGCATGAAAAATTGTCTTCGTTGATTTTCAAAACAATCATCACTTCTTTGTGCTTTCAATTCGAAGTGACAAGGTAGTGACGTAAAGAAGCAAAAGGTCCTGCACCTTCTCATTTCCATCTCCACTTAGAGTTGTAGCTTGAACTCAATGAAGAGAAGAAATAACTTCATTGGGATTGATACTCCTATAGAGCTCCTCTGGAAGAATTTCTTTATGATATATGGTTTTCATTACTTCTATAAAAATACGTTGTGGTGATTTTCCAAAATAAATATAAACCAGGCATATTTTGATGTTTGGACTTAGTTTGAAATGGACATTTTGGAAATTTCCTCTTATGGAAAGACATCTTCTTGATGAATATTATCTTTGGTAGAAATTGAAACACTTTTCCATCACCGATCCAACAAATTACTCTTTTCCTCGATACATACATACTTCTTACAGTGACTTACCCATGTGGGAACTGTCACCGAGAATATTTGGTTGGTGTCTAACGCTAAAAGCTTCTCATCCTCGAAAATCACCAGGCATAGGGGAAACTTCACTGGGTGGTTTTTTCGGCTGTTTAATCTAAAACCTCATATGCAAGGGAAGATCATCATCTAAATAATTATCAGACTTTGCAAACTCTATTTGCATAAGATTCTTTAGGCTGAATAATTTTTCTAGTAGGCAACAAAATGAAACTTTTTTTTGAATCTCTAACCAATATGTTTTCTGTAGCTCCTTCTCGCAATATAGACACCTCACGACTTAAAGGGTTGCCATCTTCAGAATCATCAACATCTTTTTTATCATCTTCCTCATTGTTATGATATTGTTCATATTCTTGTTTCTCAAGACAGACTTCTTCCACATTATCTTTATCTAAATTTGACCTTTTCATAACTTGATCTTCTACAGAATGTAGTGATTCTTCATGACTATCTTCTAAATTCTCTGAATCGGTTGAATTGTTCTATTGATTATGTCCAATATTTGGAAATATTGGTTCTTGAGTCAGATTTATCTTGTCCCAGATTAATCTTGTCCCAAATGGCATTTATCTTCTGCATTGCTTTGTTATGATTGTCTGTGGCCTCGCTATAATTTAGCCAAATTTGTCTTTCTATCTGATCTGTTGTGTCTTGAAGTTTTTTGACATCGTCAGAATGTCCAGTAGACTTATCCTCAAGATTGATTAATCTTTTAGTGAATTTATCGGAATTATTATTGATCTTACTCTCAATATCGATCAACTTTTTGTTGAAATCGTCCATCGTCATTGATGAAGACATCGAGTGGCAACGATTTTGAGGCACTGCATGTAACAGCTGAAGGCAGCCAACAGCAGTGGCGTAGGTGTTTTCTTCCAGGCGAGAAGATCGTTGTCTGATACCAAATGGAGCAACAAAGCTGTAGGTGTGTTGACTTAATTGTAAAATACACAAGAGGTATTCGTAATAATAATATATTATATATAAAATGTATAAGAGATGATAAATGTTACAATGAGGCCTTGCTTATATACCTACGCAGGTGACCTTTCATGACTGGGCATGTCTTTTAGACATGCCCTTTCACTAACTTAATGACTACTTACATAATCCTTAATTGACTATTTAATAATTATATTTATTATATTCGTTATGAATTATATTCATAAAATAAGAATATTATCCAAATTAGAAACCTCAAACCACTATATACTTGCAAAGCCCAATCCTCGTACACATGGAACGACCTCCTCCTCTTAGGTAATGATATCCCTTGAAAGAGGAACTAGAAACCTCCTCATTCCTTCCCTATAAATTGAGCATAGGACCGTGTAAATTTGAATAATTTTTTATTATCACCTAGATTATCCTGATTACACACTATTTAAGCTTCATGCATAATACATAACCTCTTCTACAATTGATCATCAATATGCGGAAACAGAAAGCAGTCGCATGCGCTCATTAAAACATAATCAAGCACACATATCAACACAGGATGTAATGGAGAAAGAAATAGCTAAAAACCCCAACTATCTGTATAGTATAATGATAGAGAACATGTAACAATACATAACACAATACTCCTCACAAGTACTCAGTACTATCTCCAAAAATTTACACACAAAACTAACTGAGATTTGAACAAGTCATGGGTTCAAATCTTCTCCACAAGTTTGCATGCCTCTACTGTGCAATCCAAGTGAGTAATGAGTGAGATCCAAGTTCGAATCCTAGTAGCTCCAACTACGCAATCCTCATTGGCAATCTCCATCAATGTGTGTGCAAATCTCATGCACAATCATGGTCACAACTGATAGTCACACTCACCCTTTCACCCACCTCTAACACTGGTCTCCACTGAACTGTCCATGCATTGCAGTTAACTGATGTGTTCTTTAGTTGATTTATGAGTTAATAATTAGTGAATTAATTAATAATTAATTCACACCACTCATCACTAGTGTATTTGTCATTTAGACTAAATACAACTAGTTCAACTAAGTTAAACCAAACACAACTCCACCAACTGTCTCATCAACTCCACCAAACTCTGCCACATGAGTTCTAACTGAAGTCAACCATGCAATAGCTCAACTAACCCTTAAGAAAAGCGTATTTCCTTCTGTCAGCTGCATGTGCCACATCCAAGCATCAAACTGAAGTGCTCCAAGAGGATAAGATAATGTTTATAGTCTAAATATTATTAAGGGTTAATAATATTTGACTGTTCTATTTTTAGACAGGCAGTCTAAAAATAGACTTCGACCTGTATGTCTAAAAATAGTTGTCCATATATTTTTACCAACTTGACCAATCATCCAAGAATAGCATACTGCAACTCCTAGACCATGCTCCATATGTCTAAAAATAGACATAGTCTAAAAATAGACTTTGCGCCAAAAATAGCCTGCGGGCCCACTTAGTGAAGGCGACTTCTTTTCACTAAGCTCCATCATCTTGTTGCATTTTCAACACTTCCTCTCAACAAGATATGGATTATCTGCAACCCCTATCCTGCCTCTGTGGTATTCGAATTTTCTCCTGGTGAGCGCCTTCGTCAAGATATCAGCATCCTGATCCTCCGTGAGAATGTATGAAAGTAACATGATTCTCCGCTGCACACAATCTCTGATATGATGGTACCCGATGTCGATGTGTTTGGATCTATCATGAAATACTGGATTAGCCGAGAGTTTAATGCAACTTTGGTTATCACAATAAATCACAGTAGGCTCCAAGTGTGACCCGAACAACCCGACCAAGATCTTCCTCATCCATATGGCCTCGCATGCAGCCAAGCTTGCTGCCATATACTTAGCCTCTGCTGAACTGAGTGCCATGGATCTCTGCTTCCTGCTGTACCAAGAAACTGCTGTCGACCCGATACTGAAGATCCCTCCAGATGTGCTCTTTCTGTCCATTGGGCTCCCTGCCCAATCTGCATCCGTGAAGCCACAAAGCTTCACCTCATCCTCCTGTCTGTACCACAAGCCATATCCCGATGTGCCTCTAAGATAACGCAATACATGCTTGCCTACCTTCCAGAAGAGCTTGGTAGGCTTAACCATAGCTTGCGAAAGCTGGTTAATAGCATAGCATATATTGGGTCGTGTATTGACCAGATACATAAGCGACCCCACCAACTGTCGATAAACAGTGGCATCCACTACCTCCGCTGAAGTAGCATCCTCCTTCCTCCAACCTCCAGGAAGAGGAGTATCAACAGGCTTGCAGCCATGCATGTTGAACTTCTCCAGTATTTCCCGGGCATACTTACCCTGAGAAAAAAATAGTCCATCACTGCGCTGCCAAATTTCCAATCCCAGGAAATAATGAAGGAGGCCCAAGTCCTTCATCTCAAACTCTCTAGCAAGATCCTCCTTGCATGAAAGTATCACCAGCTCATCACCCGTCAAAATCAGATCATCTACATATAGTACAATGATCAGCAACTTCCCCTCCACCACAATCTGGTACAGGTTAGGATCCGCCTCACTCTTGGAGAATCCAAGTCCGGTGAAATAACTGTCTATCCGTGTGTACCAAGCATGAGGTGCTTGCTTCAACCCGTACAATGCTCTCTTGAGTCTGCACACATGCGACTCACTGCTGAAGATCTCGAAACCTTCAGGCTGCTCTATGTACACCTCCTCCTCAATGACTCCGTTGAGGAACGCAGTCTTCACATCCATCTGATGGATGTGCCATCCCATCTGCACTGAGAGAGATAGGATCGTCTGTATGGAAGAGTACCTTGTGACAGGTGCAAAGGTCTCCTCATAATCGATCCCCTCGATCTATGAGAAGCCACGGGCAACAAATCTTGCCTTTTACTTCTCCACACTCCCGTCAGCCGCCTGTTTCACTTTGTAGATCCATCGCGAACCCACCACTGATTTCCCTTCTGGTCGCGGGACAATCTCCCATGCATTGTTTCTGACAATTGAATCATACTCTTCCACCATGGCATCTACCCATGCGGGGTCCTCCACAGCTTCCTCGAAAGAGGATGGCTCTGTCACGACACATTTTCTCATAAGAGCCATGTATCCAGTGTACCAATCTCCGTGATCTGCCTCCCGTCCGTACAGTTATAGTGGTCTCATGTCTTCTCTCGGTGATTCTGAGCCGGCCATCAACGAGTTTTGCGCCCTATGGTTGGTGCCGCATGAGTGTTCTCTTCCACTCCATGAACCTCCTCTTGTGGTTGATCCACATCCTGAGGCTCATCCTTAGGAACTAATAGCTCCTCATCTGCATGCAAGTGTGGCTCCCTCTCAAGCGAACACTTCATGGCTTTTTCCTCATGAAATTTGATATCCCGTCGCACAACAGTCTTGCGACTGTCTGGAAAATACACACGATAGTTGTGGGGTGTATCAGTGTACCCCAAAAATATACCAACCTCTGCGGTTGGCTCCAGCTTCTTCCTGGCATCCTTCGTCACATGAATGTAAACAGGTGAACCAAAATCCTCAAATGGGAAATATCGTGTGTCCACTTAAAAGCCCTCCTCCTGATACTCACATAGCATTCAGGAGATAACCGTTCAAGATACATATACCGCGCATTTCATGCCTCCTCCCAAGCGGCGGAAGGGGTAGGCCTCGATCATGCAACATCGCCCGTGCGCACCCAAGATCGTTCTGCTCTTCCGCCGAAACCCCGATTCGGGGTGGTTACAGAGGTGTGCAATTCCCAATGAGCTCTCTCCGAACCTTTATGCGCCCAAGTCCTTGAATCTGGGCTATATATTAATTCACCACCATTGTTGCTCCTAAGAGCCTTCACATGCTTCCCGATTCCTCTCAACCGCCTGGAACTCGCTGCACTTTGAGTATGTATCGCTCTTCTTCTGCATGAAGAAGATCCAGCACTTTCGAGAGAAATCATCAACAAAGATCACGTAGTACTTGTGCTTTGATGTCGAAGCTACTAAGAAAGGACCACACACGTCTGTGTGAACTCTCTCAAGGATCGTCGTGGCGCGACTATCCTTCTCGTGAAAGGTGGCTTTCACATACTTCCCTAAAGTACACCCCTTGCACTGATCTGACTGCGCAAGAGTGCCCTTAGAAAGCCCAGTAGAAATCTGCTGCAGAATCTTCAAAGCTCCATGGTGAAGGTGGCCCAATCTCCTGTGCCACAGTTCGCCCTCATCATCCCGGCTCACCACTTCTCCCGCCTTGCATGCCATTGCTGCACAGCCATCTACTTGCAACTGATAAAGGTTCTTGACTCAAACCCCTATCTTCCGGGTCTCTCCAGTTGTCTTACTGCGCAGGAAAGCCTTTCCTTCGCTGAAGACCACATCATACCCCTTGTCTTCCAACATCGCCACAGAGATTAGATTCTTCATCAATCCTGGAACATGCAATACTTCCTTCAATACGAAGGGTTTACCAGACTCCCTCTCAAAGGAAATGATACCGATACCGGTCGCACTGTATCTACCATCATCGCCCATCTCGATGTGCACTCCAAGATCTTTCTCCTCCAGATCTGAAAACAAATCCCGATCTCCGGTCATGTGAAATGACGCACCACTGTCCAAGAACCATATTGATCCCATCACACTTGAGACCAAGCATGCGATCAGTGAAAAATCCAGCTCGAACTGGGAGGCCAATGCCTCTCCCGCTGCAGATCCAGCAGCATGCTTATTTTTCTTCTTCTGCGGACAATTTGTGGCATAATGTCCGTGCTGGTGACAGTGAAAACACTTCACCTTAGACATGTCCTGCTTCTTGCCTTTCGCACCGGAATGAGAAGCTTTCTTGCTCTTCCCCTTCTTTGCTTTGGTAGCCAAAGCACAATTTTCTTCATCAGATGCCTTTGATGAAGATCTGTCTCTGGTATTCCGCCTTATCTCCTCTTGCACAAGATCCGACCAAAGTCGCTCCCATCCTGGCAATTTCTCCCGACCATTGACAGAATCCTGATAGGCATGCCAACTCTTCGGAAGACCAAGGAGATCCAAGCTCACCAATTCCTCATCATCAACAGTCACCCCCACACTTCCCAGCTCATCCCTGCATTGGATGAACTTCGTGAGGTACTTGGGCATACTGTCGCTTTTCTCCATCTTTATGTTTCTGAGTTTATCCTTGAGCGCCAACTTCCTCTGGTCGCTCTTGCTTTGGAATAAATCTGTCAAGGCTTTCCACATCAAGAATGGAGTAGTTTTTCCATGCATGCCGGATACAATGTGATCCTTCACGCCTCCAACAATCCTTCGACATTTCTCCATCTTCTTCTTTGCCAAGCCTCAACTTGAGCAAAGACGTAGGCTTTGGGATCTCGCCTATGAACTCACCTCATATCTAATACCGCCTCCGTGCTTGGCTTCCATGGAGCACTACCCTTGAGGGTATATTCTCCAGCCACAATCCAAGAAATACATTTCAACTTTGGCACCAAGAAAACTACTGCAAATTCGAATTCCAAATTCTGCTGCAAATTCGATTTCCAAGCTCCAAACTCAGTTGCTTCTGGATCTGTGAGAAAAAATTATTTCTAGCACAAAGATCGACTGTAAGGGCATTTACTGGATATATCATCTTTCAAAGAAAGGATGGATCCAGAGGCTACCTAGCCCGTTACAGACTCTGTCTACCGAAAATAATTGTAATCACTGTAATAGATCCGATGATCAATTCTCGCTCTGATACCATGTAGAAATTTGAATAATTTGATGAATTATTCTCCGAGATTATCCTGATTACACACTATTTAAGCTCCATGCATAATACATAACCTCTTCTACAATTGATCATCAATATGTGGAAATAGAAAGCAGTCGCATGCACTCATTAAAACATAATCAAGCACACATATCAACACAGGATGTAATGGGGAAAGCAATAGCTGAAAAACCCCAAATATCTGTATAATATAATGATAGATAACATGTAACAATACATAGCACAATACTCCTCACAAGTACTCAGTACTATCTCCAAAAGTTACACACAAACTATATGAGATTTGAACAAGTCCTGGGTTCAAATCTCCTCCACAAGTATGCCTGCCTCTACTGCGAAGTCCAAGTGAGTAATGAATGAGATCGAAGTTCGGATCCCACTAGCTCCAACTGCACAATCCTCATTGGAAATCTCCATCAATGTGTGTGCAAATCTCATGCACAATCATGGTCACAACTGATAGTCACACCACACCCTTTCACCCACCTCTAACACTGGTCCCCACTGAACTGTCCATGCATTGCAGTTAACTGATGTGTTCATTAGTTGATTTATGAGTTAATAATTAGTGAATTAATTAATAATTAATTCACACCACTCATCACTAGTATATTTGTCAGTTAGACTAAATACAACTAGTTCAACTAAGTTAAACAAAACACAACTCCACCAACTGACTCATCAACTCCACCAAACTCTGCCACATGAGTTCTAACTGAAGTCAACCATGCAATAGCTCAACTAACCCCTAGGAATAGCATAATTCCTTCTGTCAGCTGCATGGGCCACATCCAAGCATCAAACTGAAGTGCTCCAAGAGGATAAGATAATGTTTATAGTCTAAATATTATTAAGGGTTAATAATATTCGACATTTCTATTTTTAGACTGGCAATCTAAAAATAGATTCCGCCTAGTATGTCTAAAAATAGAAGTCCATCTATTTTTTCCGACTTGACCAACCATCCACAAATAGCATCCTGCAACTCATAGAACATGATCCATATGTCTAAAAATAGACTTTGCGCTAAAAATAGACTTTGCGCTAAAAATAGATCATGGGCCCACTAGGTGAAGGCAACTTCATTTTCTACCAAGCCCACTATCTGCCGCATTTTCAACAAGGACTAAAGGAAAGGGGAGACTGAGATTTGGAAACTTATGTTGTTATTTTTAGGTCTGAAGAGCTTGTTATTAAGTGAAGGACAGGAGACCATTGAAGAGGCTTTGGTGGATAATTTAAGTCAAATCTAGTTGTAAGTCATTTCCTTTGAATAATATGCAATTTTTCTTTCCTAATTGAAACTATTTTTGATGTTATTTTCAAGATTCCTTGATCACTCACATGATTTATGACTGATTATTGATTCAATTATATGTTGTATGATAAATTAGGGATTTCATTTACCTTTTCTTTCATATGCAAGATGCTTTGATCCCTTTGAATGCTTTTGTCTACCCATATCTCTTTTGGAGAATCATGGATAATCCGTGGAAATAATTTGGAAAGCCTTTAAGGCATTAAGGAAAATTTGGTTGTGGAAAGCGCTAAAAGGACTTCTACAAGCACTTTGTTAATAGGTAAGTGATCATTTGCATACTACATGTTTCATTTTTTAGCTATAGGCTAAGGAAAGGTAGCAATTATTTTGATGTTTGTTACTAGGTTATGTTAGGAATCTATGGAGATCCTTCTTGTCCACAATAAGTGATTTGTTCTCTTAACAAATTGGCAACTCCACTAGGGAATGAGAGTTCTCCTTTGTGTCCTTTTGTGACCCTTGAAACCTTAATACCCTTTTAAGAATTGACTTTTCTGGTTTGAGACCTTTTTTTTTATTTTGTTTTTCTTAATTTTCTCTATCTGCTAGCCATTCCGTAAATAGACATATCTCTGCGCTGTTTTTCCCCAGCGTGAGTGCACATGTGCATCGTATCATATCGATTGTCCGTAACCCCGTAAATATTTTGAAATACAAGGACAACCTATAGGGTCCCGGATTCTCACGCGGCGAGAGGGGACGCACCTGCAGGAGAATTTTGCACGAATTTGGAAGGTGTTTGGCCAGATCCATCCCTTGCACTCTCGCCGCATATGGGTCGCAGATACATCGATGGATGTAAAGACAAATTTCCTCAATGCAGTTATCGAGGAAGAAGTTGTACATTGAGTAGCCTGCAAGAGTTTTGGAGACTCGATAGGGAGTCACATCTCGACTCAAAAGAGCACCGTGTGGGCTGAAGCAAGATTGCATCTCATGTCAGGCACACAAGGATTACAGATATTTCATCGGGTTGGGCTTCACAAAGAGTGAAGCGGATGCGAACCTATATTATATTGTGGTTGATGGTAAGCTTTTGATTATTTTACTTTATCTTGATAATCTTCTACTGAGAGATGATGAGAAGCTCATAACTTCTTGCAAAGTGGATCTTGCAAGAGAGTTTGAGATGAAGGACATGGGGCTCTTTCATTATTTCCTTGGCTTGGAAATATGGAAAAGAGATGGGAATCTATTTGTATCTCAGGGAAAGTATGCCAAGGAGATTCTAAGGAAGTTCCACATGGAGGGAAGAAAATCCATGGAGACTCCTCTTGCAGGAAACTAGAGGAAGGAGGATGCTACTTCAGGTGAGGTAGTGGATGCTACTATTTACAGGCAGCTTGTGGGTTCGATTATGTATTTGGTGAACACACAACCAAACATATGTTACGCAGTTAAGCCACTTCATCAAACTATGTTTAAGCCTACCAAGCTCTTTTGGAAGGCAGGGAAGCATGTGTTGAGATATCTTAGGGGCGCTACAGAGTATGGATTATGGTATAGACGGATAGAGGGAGTGAAGCTTTCTGCGCTTAACTGACAAGAATGAATGTATCCATCAAAGAAGAGCACATCGTGGGTATCTTCATGATAGATCAACAATAGTTTCTTGGTACAGTTGGAAGCAGAGATCTTTGCACCCGCTCACTACAAGAAGAGTACACGAGTTGTCAATATGTGAGTTAGCATGTGAGGCCATCTAGATGAGGAAGATACTTTTTGGTTTGTTTGGTCATCAGATGGATCTTACGGTGATACATTGTGATAACTAGAGTTGCATAAAACTCTCAGTTAATCTAGTATTCCATGACAGGTCCAAGCATATTGACATCCAGTACCACCATCTCAGAGATTGTGTTCAGAGGTGCATTATGTTGTTGCAGTACATTCCCACAAAAGATCAAGATGAAAATATCTTGATGAAGGTGCTTGCAAATAGAAAATTTGAATACCATAGAGATAGGATCAGGTAGTTGATAATATGTTTCTTGTTGAGAGGGAGTGTTGGAATTCAACAAGAAAATGCACCTCATTAGTGACATGTTAGTGCTAAATGTGGGCGTCTAATTTATTTATCCCTTAAATAAATTGGACAATAAATTGTAATCTTATCGCATAACAACTTGTAATAGTTAACTAAGTGGGATAGACTTAGTTAGCTCAATAATTTATACTTGAGAGTCAAATATGAGGCATGTAGAGTGATTCTATTATTTATACGGTCCAGTTGCAATTGTAGCACTAGTGTGATGTGAGTGCAATCAGTTAACTCAAATTAATTGAGTTAAAATGAGTTTAACTAGTTCTAACTGAGTGATGAGATAGTGGAAGGTCAAGTGAATTAAAATATATTTAATTCACATGTAGTGATCTACCAAGTAACTAATGATTCACTATTAAAAGTTGCATGCATGTTAATTCTGATGACAACCCGGTTGAGACAAAGGTTGAAGGAAAGTAAAACATCATCTTTATTATTGATAAACTTCCCAAGAAAAATAATAAAGCCACAGGATGCCTATGATGGATTGTGCAGTCAAGGAAGGTTGGAATTCCTATTTAATAGGAATTATTTTTCCTAGGGATTGCGTGAGCGAGGCAAGTCAATGTAAGGTGAGAGGAGCTATGTGAAATCACGAAAGGCATGTATGGTGAAATTGTGGCTACAGCAAGTTTAGCCCAAACGACATATACATATATGTTCGGGATGAAGCAAATAAAGAGCATGTCTAATAGCTAAAGAGGATGATACAATAATTGGTAGCAATGATGATCGACTAAGCAAGAAGTTTACACAAAGGTGTAAAGTGATTTCGAGATGTATTTACTTGGTGAGTTGAGACACTTCTTAGGGCTTCAAATATCTCAGCAAGAGAAAGGAATATTTATATTTCAAGCCAAGTACATCAAGGAAATGCTCAAGAAATTTAAAATTTAATATTGCAAACCCATCCTTACTCCAATGGTAACAAGTTGCAAATTGAGCATAGACGACTCATCTAAGGATGTGGATCAAAGGTTGTAGAGATCTATGATTAATAGTCTTCTATATGTAACAACCACCCGACCAGATGTTATGCAAGTAGTTGCACAAGTAGAAAAATTCCAAGTAGCACCAAAAGAATCACATATTAAATATTCACCAGCATTGGAATATCTTCGCCAGAAGCTTGGGATTCTCCCAAGTTCTCATTATATTTTCCTTTTTCAGAATATAAAGGGGGAGTGGAAGTATATTACAGGTCTGCAGGATGGTTGTGTGTCAGCAGGAGTGGAAGTGTGTATAGGTCCGCAGTATGGTTGTGTTTCATGGGGATTTACCCTTTTCCATTGATATCAAAGGGGTAGATAATGTTGTAGGAAGAGGTTTCATGATTACATGGGGAGTACTTGTGTTGCCATCAATGCCAAAGGGGGAGATTGTTGATCAACAGTTGTCATTGATGTCAACCCGAGCAGCACCAAGGGCTAACCTAATATTGCATGGGAATTTTTACCTACCAAATTAATATATTCTGGGTCAATAATGCTTTTTATGGTTTCTACTTGTCGAGATGTTTCCGTTGATATATGGCATGCCATGTAATTCTTCACGGTTTGAGAGATATTCATGTTTGAAGTTTGTACTCCCAGTTAGTGGGCTAAAACCCCATGGGGTTGGGGCATGGGTCATTGAAAAGTCATAATTAATATTTTTTTAAGCTCCTAAAATTCCTCCCACGTTCACTTGTTGAAGCCCCTCTCAACTTAAGCATTTGTATAAATTGTTATCTTCATTTCCTCCTTAGGCGAGGGATTTCGCCATCTGAAACAGGTCATCGTGGAATTTTTGCTCTAACTTTTTTTCTACGAAGGTTCAGAAGCTGAAATTTTTATGAGGTGAAGCGGAAATCCTAAGGAAGCTGTTGTAAAAATTTTAGATCAATATGCGTAATATTTTTGGAGAAATGATCTGTGGAAGTCAGGGTTTTTGTAGGATCCTGAAATTCATCTCAAATAAGTCACCTTGGTAAATTCTTCATAACTCTCTCTCTCTGAGTATGGATTGGAATTCTGTAAAAAGTGGCGGATAGTGTACAGTCTGTACTTTTTTCTCTATCAATTTCAGAGCCAAATGAAGAAACAGTGACACGTGGCACTCCGTACAAGTGCACTATGTTGAAACAGTCCATAATTGGGGCATTGTGAGAGATTGGGTATAACTCTCTCTTGAAGAATTAAAATTGGGTCAGACCTGTGGCATTAGAAATATGACTCAGAGGACTACTACAGGACCAAAAATCGGATATTGAGGATCTGAAATAACAGAGATACACCAGATTCAATATCAAGCTCCTAGAAGGCAAGAAAAAGCTATATCGTGTCTTGTCAAGGGTTGCAAAGGACTAGAATTTCTATGGCAGCAAAGCAAAGCAAGGTGCAGCAGAGGGTAGCATGACAAGATCAACAACCAAGGAGCATAACAACAGCAAGATGTTCATCATATGAAGTCTTCAAGTGGGCAGCACTGCATACAATCATTGTAAATGTATCATTGTACTTAGTCATTGTAAATACATTATTGTACAAATTGTACTAGTGTTTATCTGCCAAGGGTTGAAGAGGCAGTGTTGGGAGGTCTAAGATCATCATTAGATGGTTGTGTCAAAGTTGGGGTTATGGTCTAGTATATGTTCTTCTTCTGCATCATTCTATATCATTGTAAAGTGAACCATTTTCCGTGGTTCAGGAGTCCATTCTCCTTTTATTCTTCTATAGGGTGCTAGGGTGGTGCTAGGGTGAGTTGTAGCTCATTAGGTGTTGGGGCATTCGTTTAGTTGACTACTGAAGAAACTCGGGCATTGGAGCGTCCATCCAGTGGGAGCTGGAAAAGAATTCTTTTCTAGATTCTAGGAAGTTGGAGCTTCATTTTCAATTGGAGTTGAATATTAAAGAATTATTAGAAAAGAATTAGGTGGATTTTGTCCCGGAGTGGGTTTCCATCTTAAAAACTGTGTGCATTTTTGTTCCTCTTGTTTGCTGCTATCATTGTACAAACACTGTTAATAATTGAAGATTAACTAATGCTCTAATTGAAAGGAATATTGATTCACCCCCCCCCCCTTCTCAAGAAAATATTGTCAAAGACAGTGACTGAGTGTATTTATATATATGTGTGTGTGTGTGTGTGTGTGTGTGTGTGTGTGTGTGTGTGTGTGTATGTGCAAATGTAAGAATATCAACTCTGGCTTAGGCTGTATGGATTGAGATACCAAGTTTAATTATTAATTTATTGTCTACTAGAGCGAGAATTATAGCATTTTCAAAAGGAGCATGGAAAACTAAAAACAACCATCATGAAGCCAAACATTCATTAAAATTCATATTCATTTTCTACATTTTTTCTTATTAATAGATGCCCAAATTTTTGGGAGATGGATTTAGGCCACCTACAGTCCTAGACTACTTTATTTTAGCCCAAGTGATGCTTTAGATTCTAGGAATTATACAAAAAAAAAAAAAACACTAAAGCGAGGGAACAATGAAAGAGAAGATTTGGTAAATTTAAAAAATGTATTGGGGAATGTGTAATGGTAACAGAATAAATGGAGGAGAAACAAATCTTATGAATTTTATGTACCAATGGGACCACTACCTTCAAAACTCTCCGTTGTACCTTTTAGGTTGAAATACAAAGAGAAAAATAAAAGTAATCAACATTGCACAACCCCCTTCATATAAAATAGTCAAATAAAAAATAAAATGATATAAAAATTCTCAAAATTTCACACAAATAAGAGTTTCCTACATCAAACCCAAACATTTATGTTTGGCACTCACTTTTGGAAAGATGAAAGTGTAACGGGGAGCTTTCATAGCATCAGGCTCAGCAACAATATTCAGTAAGTGAATGTCTTGAAAATTATCCCCATTGCACTTCTCTTATTGATAAAACTAGAGAAAGACCCATCAACAAGATAACTTCTATTTATGAAACCCAATATCGATCCCAAAATATGAAATGTTGAATATTTATCTTACTAAATTTACTTAAAATGAACGTCCTAAGTTTAGACAATGTGTAGAAAATCCCTGGGTCACTGTGAAATGTCTATAACTAATTTAACATCTTCAAGCAAGGGCTTGCAACCATTACAAAGACCCATCATGCAACACCCAGTTCCAGAGAATCAATGCACATCTCATTTTCCAAGATTGTAGAAAAATCAAAGACCTGATTTGGGATAATTTGATAACAACATTTCCTTCACACCTGGGATGATAAATCGTAGATGATAATGGAACAATGGCTCATCTAAAGGGGAATCAAAGCAAGCCTGATGCAATGGAAGGTCCATCCTTATTTCTAGAAATCACACACATGGAGGCTTGTTGAGCTCAATAAAAGTTGAAAGGGGTATGACTTTACTTGGGATACCTTCCATATTCCAATCAGATTATCAAGAAGTTGGAAAGGAAGAGGATAATTTGTTGCGTACTTCTTCTTTCTTAGATATATGATGTCCAATTGGAGGCTCGAACACCAAGATCTGTCACCAACTATTCAAGTCTTGTAGTGGTTCTCCAAGCATCATGAAATATACATGACGCCTTCCCTTTTGAATTCTAAAATATTTACCAAATTATTGGTTGTTCAGTGCAGAGAAATCTTCACTTTTCTTCATGAAAAAAGAATATTTTTACTTTTATAGGCATTTTCCTAGGATTTAATGGAGAGATCCAGGAACCAGAATCTTCCTTTATATCTATGGCACCTCCAAGAATGATCTTGTAGCCATGTTTGTAAGAATTTTGGTGATGTCTTCATGGTTGTTACAACTAATGCTGCTTGTGTCCATCCAACTATTGCAGCATCAGTGGGTTACGTCTTGTTTTAGGCCATAATATGAGTACATCGTGTTAGTGCTCCAAAACATGGATTACAACAAAGGGTCATTTGAAAATTTTGGGTTTCCTAATATATCCCTATAGAAATTTATGGTAGGACCCTTCCTACAATAAATATGTAGAACATATTACAACCTTCAAAATTAATTCCAACTTCCATCTCTCTCACACATTAAGATATCATTGGATGCCTAGTGAGACACCAGTGAGACTTTTTGTGTTTCATAGATGGCACAATTGAAATTTTATGGTGTTGCCCTTTCCATGGTGGGTGCAAAGTTTTCATTGTAGGATTAAAGTTAACTTTATAGCTTAGTAAGAATGAAACATCTGACTATCAAGGTCTTCCCATCATCATATTTAGAGTATACTATTTCTTGTGGACCTTTTCAACTTTCCAACCTCTTTTCAATTTTCCCATTTAGGCCTCTTGACATTTTATATAGACTCAATTAGCAGGGATAGAGTCCTTTAAAATTTAAACCTAATTAAATAAAACAAAATAGCCAATTTACCTACCATCTGTATAATAGTAGAAAGGAGGACAAAATTGAATAGAAATTAGGAGGTTATGGGATTTCCTCCCTTTGGTTACCCTTTAGATGAGATGGTATAGACCTTTGTGTAAAACATCCTGGACCAAAAACATTACCAAACTAGAAATTATGGGAGGGCAAAAAACAACCTTTTATGTGGATTGAACCAAGCCTAGGACTATCAAAGCCTTTGGGTGTTGGCTTTAAGAATCTCATGCTGCCTTATGATGGGTTTAAACCCTGCTCCCCCAATGGGTAAAGGAAACCTTAGTTAATCCACTGTGGAGGAGGTTCCAGCTAATGGTTCATTATTTGCATGAGATAGACTCGGGCCAATTTTATACCCCTAATGAGGGTCACCTTGACTTATGGAATCCATCTGTGGTGATGTGGGGTGGTGTATGTGGTGATGTATGTGGTGTGGTGTAGGAGTGCCCCAAAGACGATGAGGTTCAAGACCTCTCATTGGTGACGACGATTGGCAGGGTCTTATCCGTAGAGAGGGATCAAAAGTTGGGGAGGTATTGCTCGAGCCAATGGGGTGACTGATGTTTTATGGTTCTTCCAATAACCACATTCTGACTTCAGAGGGGTTATCTTGATTTCAGCCTTTCTATAGGGGGATATTTATCTCTTTCTGACTTTCTAGAGAGGTGGAATTGGGGAATTGGTGAATTACTCTAAAGACTACCTCCCTGCTCTATGTACTTTTTTTGATATCTTTAACTACTCCCAAGGAAGAAGTTAGTTGGAGAAATTCATCTGAAAATGCAACAAGTTATTAAGAAAAGGGCTAAAGAACCATGCCTTGTTAAGAGAGAACCAATATGTGCCCAATTCTATAATTTTTTTCAAAATTAATGCAAATATTATTTATTAAAAATGACAACAATTCATTTCCACCAAGAATGGAAAGATGGCCCTTGGTAAAATTCGTCCATTCATTTCCAAATAAATTAACACATTAATCACAAAATTATTTAAAAGGAATTAAAACTAATATTTAAATAAAGTGGGATTGTTTTGTTTCAATTTAGTTTTCATTCCACAACTCAATTATCAAGAGAAGGTGCACATACTGAAGAAGATGCTGAGAGTCGGATTTGGGTGGTAAATAAATTTGGAAATTTTGAAGCGACTTCAATGCAAAACAAAGATATATTGGTATATTTATAATAGATCTTGTAGACATGGATCAACGGAATCATGGAATAGTGGTTTTTGCAGTCATATCGTCTTGTTTGCCAGTGAAAGAAGGTAAACAACAAAAAAGATACCCATAAAATCTTAGACAACAAAAACATTGTATTGTTTCATGTAAAAACCAACAGATGTATTGCTATGAGTAGTAGACCTAGCATACATATGGCATTGCATCAATGGATTCAAAAATCAATAGTTTTGCAATGCTATCTTCACGTTTGTTAAAGGGAAAAAAATACTTTGAAGGGAAATAATATTAGTGCATCAATTAAATATTGAAAACATACTTACCACAATAAGTATTGTAATTGACACTACATATATCTGCATCACAAATAACTTATGAGCCAAAGACATATGAATTGATTCAACTTAAGCCCTGAAGCTTGAGGGGCTATTTAGAATTTGAGGTTTGAATGTGAAATTGCAAATTTTTCATATTTTCTTTGGAATTTTTTAAAGTGCTCATAGCGCTCACTATTATCATACTAAGTCTAATGAGGGAAATTTAAAATATCTCATTATTATGAATGAGCAGGTTTGAAATCGATCCTAAAGGAATTTTTCCACCACACTTTTAAAAGGGAGAAGGGATGCCCTAGTTGGCATCTGAAACACAACAATGTTGACCTCTTAATGTCACTGAAGGTGTTTTTGTTAATTCATCATAACTCTCTAGAAGTTTCAGGTGTTTGTATTTGTCATTCTAGTGAATATATAATTGAATTCTGTTATAAGAGGATTAGTCAAGCTACTAGCAGGAAGAGAAACCGAGATGAACTAATAGTTAAATCTAATTTCCTTTGGTGTTATTGGCCTTCATCCAAAGGAAAAGGAAGATATGGTTGCTCCAATGTTGACTCATGCTCTGAGCTCTCGAGAGTATCGATCACACACTCTCTGAGCACTGCAATGAAATAGTTTCTATGCTTTCATGGTGATTCCCACCTCCCTTCCCTGGTGAATATTTTATCAAAATTCCCATGACCATGAGATATTTTTAAGTATTCAGTAAATGCATTTTCCTGCATTAATGTAACCTTTGGCCTGAGAATTAAGAGTTTGAGTTCCATGGGTGATTAAGGGATGGATGGTTTATTGGGAATTTTATGTACTTCATTTTTTTTGTAGAATGTGATGTGGAATGTATGTTGAGGATATGAGTTTTTTTATTATGGTTGGAAAATGTGGATTATATACTTTGTGAAATTGTGCTGTAGAGTTTCATGGGTGTAGCAGGGGATCTTGTTATCACGATTTCTCTGTTGAACTTATGTAAGCTTTTTCATAATTTCCTCTTATGGAGATTTTATTTTAAATTTGGCTATTGTTCTTTCATTCTCTATGCTTCCTCATTTGGTATTCAATAATTTTTGTATTTATCAATTTGGAGAGGTCTCATCATATATACTAGCTCAAACCAATATAAAACTTGGCATGATATTTCCCCAATAGACATCAATCACATTTTTTCCTATCCGCAACTTGTCCAACATTTTGTGAACTAAGTCTTTGCTTGAAATTTTTACTACCCTTGTCTTTGACTGTAAGATGAAATCAAAAGGATGGGCGTAATTTTTTCAAGCTTCCTTTTTTTTTGGTGGGTTCTTGCATCTTTACTATCACATTGTCTCATTGATGCAAAATGCAGTTATTGTCCAACCATTAGGACTTTCATTGTTTCTAGGTAACACAAACCTTATTTATTCTATTGTGGAATTTTCACAAAGGCTAATTGAATTTCCACAATAATCTATATAGAGTAGTTATGTTCTTTTTTAATTCTAAACAGGCTCTAGCTTCCTTCGTTTTGTGGGAATAGAATGTGGCATTAGTTGCAAAGTCGTATATTTGGTCATGATCGATGGGATTGGAAACTCTCTGAATGGTTTTCCAAGTGAGAAGAATGATATTGGCTTGGAAAATTCCAATTTCCATATTACCTCCATAATAATAAGTGGACTAATATATGTGTTTAGATGAGGTCGATGGATTAACTAGGAATTCATCCAAGCATGGATTTCAATAGTATTAAAATTTCAAAGTGACTTTCCCTACAAACTTCTTTGTCCTGTCTAACCAAAAGTTCTTGAGCTCCTGTTGTAATTCAAATATTTCATGTCTAATGACAACCTTTTTGACATGTGTGTGTGGTAACATGGTTATCTACCACAACACGGCTGGGACTCTTGCAAATCAATTCCAAACACAAAAACTCCACAGAATCTGAAGTGAAAACACTACCACCTGTTTAAGGAATTTTCGTAGATATGTTCTAGAATTTCTTAGGTTATATTTCTCATATTCAGCCCAAGGTACTTTTCATTTCACAATTTAATTATCATTTCAAAACTAAGGAGTTCAATTTAGCCTAGTGTTAAATTTCATACCATAACATCAATCACACAATAGTTAAAAATTAAATACCAGAAGCATAAAAAATAATTTCACATATACACAGGTAATTACTCCTTCAAAACGAATTTTGAATCCTTGAAAAAATTATAAGGAAACCTCCACACACTACCCAAAACTTAGGACTGCACGGTTACCAAAATCACCCTAAACTTGAACTAATATAGGCTGCTTGAGGGGTACACTTGTTGAAAAAAACAGAAACAACAATTCTTTGTTGTAGAGATTGTACAATAGGGGAATATGATCATGTTGTATTGATTCCATTTGGATGTACAGAACAATTCTCTGTTGTAGAGATTGTATGATAGGGGAATATGATCATGTTGTATCGGTTCCATTTGGATGTACAGAACTGTGTGTTGCCCATAAACGCCTCTTTCTTGGCTTCATGCACTATCCCTCTCTCTATATCACTTAGCCTCCTCAACTTCTCATGTGCGTTGAAAGCCTTCTCATCTCTCTTCTTCTTCCCCCTCCTCATTGTCATGTTCACAAAAATCATTAAGCAGTTTTTTATTAAAATGTTATGCCAAGCCCAAAAGAAAAAATAAATCATTATACACAAAACAATAACATCATGATTAATCATATATAAAACAAAGAATGCCATTCAAGTGTAAACTATATAAAAATTTCCATTAAATTAATTCATATATCCAAATTGCCTAATGAACACTCGAAAGCTTTAAACAAAACAACAAAGTATTAAAAAATTTAATCATCCTTTGCAAAACACATATGAAATATTACAGATATAGTCCACTAATTGGTATTGGCCCAAACTCCAAGGCACACTTTGAGGACCAAAGGTAACCTAGTAATTGTCAAGAGAGTACATTTCTGCATCAAAAAATTATATAATATAGTAATGCATATGATATGTAAACATAGATATTGTAATAAAGAGAATAACCCACAAACCACAACACGCATGCCTATAAGCTTGAAGAAACATTGTGAATGGAGAGAATAATCCATAACCTTAAACAAATTGCAAGAGTATTCTAGGGAAGAACACAATGATATATACCAACCACAAAACTTTATAGTTTTTTCGAATGGAAATTGAGTTGTAACGAACAAGCCATACTTAGTGAATTGATTATCTGCAATAATAAAACCTTGTCATTATATAAAAGAAATGTATTACTAATACAATTATTGATTTAATATCTAGACCATCAAATTCGAAGAAAAAAAATGCTCGAGGCCTCATTTTTCACCCATTGGTTTCATTATCATACACTGCCTCGAGTGTACCTAGAAAAAAGGCAATGTAGAACCTGGATCATTGTGATAAACTCAAGTTGTCATGCCCAAAGCAGCCAAAATTTGTTCAAACTGAATTCGTCCTCATTTGTGTCCAGATGGTGGTGGCATATTTCTACTACACTCATCATTCCTTAATATTGTTGTTTCAAAGCTCAGTTTCCTATAGAAGGTCATGATACTCACCCTACATCATGTCCAGGCTTTCAGCTATAAGACCAAAGTATTAATGACTTTATTGTGGCTCCCTCTCGATCCTTCTTTCGCCTTATTCACTTATAAATAGAGGAGGTTATTTGCTCTTTCTACCTCTATTTTGGCCTTGAGCTTCTCATTAACTTTTTTCATCTCTTGTATTTGTTTTAATTTATCAACCCCAACTAGCTCCCTCTTTTGACTAGTTTTTCTATGTTCATCTTCCAGTTTCTCATTGCCAGTCTATGTGCCTATTGTCCTATGAAAATATTTGTTTTTAGCTCTTCGTATTTTGTAATATTTCTATCCAAATCACTCTATAGAGTTGCCATGTGTAATTCTTGTTCCCTAAAAGCAACGCTACACGATTTGTGGGTGTGGCTCAAGATCAACAAAAGGATTCGATGTGGGTTTGGAAGCCATCCTAAATTTAGGAATTGATGGTGAGGTAACCCATTTTTTTATAAAATATGCAAGGAAAAGATCAGATATTTTAGGGAAAAGGCGAAAACTTTGGAATTATAAATTCTAAACATTTAGATCCGAGATGCCATCATATGACTTGTCTTATTCTACAATAAAATAAAAAATCAAAATTTAGAAAAATTCTACGTTCCATGATTCTAAAAAAAACAGAAAACTCAAAATTTAGAATTCAGAAATCTACATTGTAAAAGAATTAGAAATTTGGAATTTCATAATTCTACATTCTAAACCTTCATGTTCAGAACCCATTAACTCAAAAATATATGGAAATATCTGAATATGATATTTTAAAATGTCAAAATTACATTATAAATTTGGAGAGAAGATTCCATATTAATATGTCAAAATGTCAAAAAGTAAAATTACCAAAAAATGGGCTTATCTGGAAAAATCAAACGTTTCACATTCTTCTAATTACACTCCACTTCCACAGCAGCACCATCCACGTCATCCTATGGAACATCGTATATTCTATCTACTAATTGATCATAAGGAACACCACAACCAGAAATAACACTACCTTGTTGCACACCAATCAAAAGGGTAACATAACCTCCCATAATTGACCCCAGCAAGCCTATCTCATCCAAATAAGTATCATTGAATGAATATCACAGTTAGGGGTTAGCCTTCAAACAGTCAAGTGTCTCCAAACCCCCATATTCAACATTCACATCCTGCTACTTTGAAGTTGTGTTTCTATAAGCATCCTTTGATTGAGAGATAAGGCAAAGATTCGAGTGAATGAAAACATATTCTCCATTTCTTGATGCTATTTTTTTTATGTTTTCCAAATGGATGAGCCCGTAAATTCTCCAGTTTCTCTATGTTGTTGAAGAGATGACAACTCGTGAAAGAGCTCTAGCTACAAGCTTTTTCTATTTTGAAATTTGAGCACCATACTATCTCTACCATGCATAGGATTCATAGTGCCCCTGTTATTGAGCTCATTTACATTTTCAAATGAATCACTGCCTGTGATAAATGCTATAAATTTTTTATTTATTGCCAAAAGGTCGATTGAATATATAAATTTGTTTACTAAATGTTGCTCTAAATCCATCGACCACCTCCTTATCTTTGTTTGGAGCATTCCCTTTAACCCCGGACCTATCCAAGCCTCATCATAGTGCTTTGGGTTCAAGGAATAGGCCAATAAAATTCAAATGGCTATTTTATTTGTACCATCTACTCGTAGTTATATCCTTTATGGTAACATACAAAAGAGGGCCCCACTCTTCAAGAACCTACTGAAGTTTTCCAAAATATGATGTATGTTGTTATAAATGTTTTTGAACATTGGCGTATATTTATCACAAAGCTCTAAAAAATCGGCTAGTGGCCCCAATATAGAAAGAAACAACTCAATTTTACCTGATCAAGCCACATCAAGAGTTGTAGTCCCGATGTGCATTGCTTTTTCAGTTTGTGTTGTCTCCATTTTTTCCACTATGGACTTAGCACGATGGGAAATAAATTTTCCTTTATGTACCATAGGTGTGAATCATTACATAGTGGGATGAAAATTTGTTTTCCCCAACCTTCAAAAGTTATAGCTCGTTAAATTGTCTAACATCCCTTGTGCATGTCAACCAACTTTGACAGCAAGATTCAAACTATGAATTAAATTTTGGGTCCAAAAACAATGGGCATACCTAGCCTCAATAATGACACCAACTGCTTTGCAGGAATGTGAATTGTCTTCAATGATTTGCACAATGTTTGAAGGGCCCATGATCTTAATTTCTTTTACAAAATTCCATACAACGCTCCTCACCTGAATATGTCAAGAAGGATGGACCTGAATTAGATATTACTACAATATTTACCAATTATCTATTAGTTGCAATGGTGTTGTCATTCAAAATAATAGGCAACCCACTATTAGTCCAATTGGAATACATTGGTTCCAGCAGTGTCTCCATCATAAACTTCTCTTTCCATTGAAGAATAGTGCATGCCTTTTCAATTTCAGTCCCTTGCAACCCTTGGTGCTTCATTCAATGTTATAACTGTGTCTTTCCAAGATGGATCCTGAACTACATTGTAGGGAATCCCATATGCATATATTGATTGGGCAACTCTAAAATTTGTCTCTTCCCTCTCACACATTTCAAACATTTTTTTCAAAACTTCTAATGTTGAATCTCTTCCTGGCATCTTCAAAAACTACGGGAACTTGTTGTAACGTTATTGAAGATATTAGAGTATTTATGAGTTCAAGCTTGTTTCTCCTCCTTTCTTCCTTGGCTAATTGTGCTTCACCACGTTTCTTTTGAAATTAAGCCTCCTCCTTTTGGCTCATACGCATACAAAAAAAAAAAATGAATCATTACGAATCCAAAAAACCTTGTATATGACTTTGTTAACATTTGTTTCCACTTGCTGCAATTCCATAAGTAGCTTCCACACAATCCTTCATCCTTCTTCCCTATATTTGTGACATACTTCTATAAATAAGAATCACTAGTACAATTCTATCGGTTTTCTCTCCCATTTCCAGTTCCAAACCATGAACTAGAATGGCTTGGGGGTCAAATCGATCAGACCAGTTGGTTCCACTAATTCTAATAACATTGGTCTTCCCCCATCATCTTTCCCTTCATATACTTGTGCTTGAGATTTTTCCTGCTATTTATCTTCTTTTGCCTTTGCCAGGAACCTATTTTTGTTGTGGGAAATAGTTCTCAGGTTTCCTGGAATGAAATTGGTAGAAAACTCTGGGATCCTAGTGAACTGGTGTGGATTGGAAAATCTGCAATTCTCCTGCAATAGTTTGAGTACCCTGTCAACATATTGAACATGATCCTTCCAAGACATGCTGTAGATTAGTATATCATCAAAAAATACTAGCACAAAATTTCTAAGGAAGGGTTTGAAAATGGAATTCAACAATCCTTGAAATGTAGAAGGTGCATTGGTAAGGCCAAAAGGCATGACCAAAAATTCATAATGACCCTCATGAGTTCGAAATGTTTTTTTCGGAATATCTTCAGTCTTCATTCTAATTTGATGATATCCTAAATGAATATCCAACTTAGTAAAATAAATTGCTCCATGTAATTCATCCAATAATTCATCAATCACACGAATGGGAAATTTATCTTTAATAGTGAGCTTATTGAGCTCCCTATAATCCGGACAGATGTGCCATGATCCATCCTTCTTGTGCACCAATACTACTGGAGCAGAGAAAGAACTTTAACTAGGTTGAATTATACCAGCCTCTAACATTTCTGCAATCATACATTTAATTTCGCTCTTTTGGACATAAGGATATCTGTAAGGCCTGATGTTTGGAGGAACACTTCTTGGAATCAAATGAATAGCATGATCATGATCACGAATAGGTGGAAGTCCTTTGGGATTTTCAAACACCTTGGAATTATTATCCAAGACTTTTTGGAGATCTGGAGAAACAGATGATTTTGATGATGGAACTTCTAGTGAGCATAATTGTGAAATTACGCCTCGTTGTTCTTTCTTCAGAAGCTTTGTCATGACATTAGAGCTTATTATCTTTCCTGGCTTCCCTGTGATACCCCGTAATTCGATTTCCTTTCCTTCCGAAAAAATTTTAAGAAAAGTTCTTGAACATTAAAATCTACCGTCCCCAAAGATTCCAACCATTGTACTCCTAGTACAACATCAACACCTCCCATTGGAATGGAAATAATTGGACTATCCAATACATATTATCCCATGGCTAGGTTGATATTATGCCATTTTCTAGAGAAATTTATTTTTCCTCCATTTGCAACCATCACTTGACATTCTGGTGTTGGGTATAGGAAACAATTCAATTCCTTGGCTTCCTTACAATGAATAAAATTATGGGTACTACCCGAATCAATCAACACTATTACCTTTTTCTTCTTTATATATCCTTCTATCTTGAAAGTTTGAGGAGTGGTAATTCCTGCCAAGGCATTACACGATATGGTCGGGCTCATTTCTTCTTCTTCTTCTAGGGTTGGTTCCTAGTGTATATCCTCTTCTTTTGAAGTTTCTAGTTCATTTTCTTCCTCCTCTTCACAATCTATGTAAAATAATTTCTTCTCGGCACACTTATGACCTTTAGTGTATTTTCTATCACAACTGTAGGAAAGCCCTTTTGAGATTTTTTCTTCCAATTTTTGTGGTGTCAACCTTGTAGGTTGTGGAAACCTAGGAGTAGCAAAACTTCCATCTTTATAGATGTGAGTGGTAGGCTTCCTTGTCGCCATAATTTTACATTCATTTTTTCTTGCCAACCTAAATGCCTTCTCCAATGAATCAGGTTCCCAAACACGAACTTCAAGTTGGATGTTATCCTTTAAAGTCCTTATGAAGACATCAATCTTGTGTTCCTATGGAATATCAACTACCCTTATATTCAATTTTTGGAAGTCCTCAATGTGCTCCCCCACTGAACCCTTTTGTTTGAGATTTATCAATTGGCTAAAGAAGGTGTTTCTCTTTGTATCCTCATTATGTGCTATCATTTCCTCCATAAAAATTGACCAAGTGACAATTTTTTTACGGGAGAAAATCCATCGATACCATACAAATGTATTTTTTTCTAAATGTAAAGTTGAAACGTGTACCTTTGTGTGTTTTGCACATTATTGAGATCAAAATATTGCTCCATCTGTAGTATTCATGTTACGAGATCCTTGCCATCAAACTTAATCATATCCATTTTTTGAATATGGTGGTTCTTCCCTCCAACATTAGAGTTTATGAAATCACGATTAACATTTATTTTGTTCTCATCATGAATTTCCTCTACTATCTTTTCACCATTAGGAAACATTTATTGTATCAACTTTGTCAAACCTTCCATGTCTGCTTTTAGATCATTCTTCATGTTTTCCATTTTTTCATCGATCTTAGCTTCTATGTCATCCATCTTAGATTCCGTGCCAGCTTCCATGCCATTCTTCAAACCATCCATCTTAGATTCCATGCCTTTCTTCAAACAATCCATCTTATTTTCCATTCCTTTCTTCAAAACTTCCATGTCATTTTTGTTGCTCTTTGCAAGAGCGAAATTTGTTGCACTTGCTCTTATAATTTTCATATGTCATGTTGCCATTCTTCGTCTTCATGACTCATAGTAGAGCCTTCTAAAGGCTTAATGGGTGTTGAATTCTTTTTAGGGGGAATTTTAGAACCCAATACTGATATCTATTCTATAATATTCCCTTGGAATCAATTCAATTTGATTCTTCAAACAAGACTTATGCAATTCGAAGAAAAAAAATACACACCTTTTTCTTGCTTTTGAGGAGCTCGATATTGAAATTTAATTATCTCTATAATTCTGGATCCTCAATATCTGAAATTCAGCCCTGTAGTAGCCCTCTGAAGCGTCTTTCAAATGCGACAGGTCTGAATTGATTTGTATTCTTCAAGGCAAGTTTATGCCCAATCTCCCACAATGACCTAATTATGGATTGGTTCAGTAGAGTGAACTTGTATGGTATGCCACTTGTCACTGTTTCCTATTTTTGCTCTGAAATTAATAAAAATGAATCTACATTTCGTGTACTTGCAGCAACCTTTTACAAAATTCTAATCCGATACTGAGAGAGAGAGTTATGACGATTTTCCCACGATCACCTCTTTGAGATGAAATTTGGGAGCCTGAAAAAAACGCTAACTTCCACAGATCATAGCTCCGAAAATGTTGTGAACCAAGATCTAAAATTTTTACATGAGGTTCCTCAAAATTGCAGCTTCGCTTTGTAAAATTTTCAGCCTTTTAACCTTCGTATATAGAAAGCTATAGCGCAAATTCCACGGTGACCTGTTTTAGGTGAAATTCGGGAGCCTGCAAAATCCCTAACTTCCACAGCTCATATCTTCGAAAATATTGCGAACCAAGATCTAAAATTTTTACAGGAGGTTCCTCGGGATTTCTGCTTCGTTCTGTGAAACTTTTAGCTTCTGAAACGTCGTATAAAAAAATTTATAGTGAAAACTCCACGATGACCTGTTTGGAGCAGCAAAACCCTAGAATCCAAAGCTTCGATACCAAATGTTATGAAAACAACTCCAAAAATAGAAGAAAAGAGAGATCAATGTCTTAGAAATCATCCACTTCGAGGGGGAAACCTCCAGTACATTACATTAATGAACGATTCTTAAATGATACAAATGACCAAACCTCCTTTCTATATATAGGAGTCCATGGAGCCACAATGTAATCCTAGCCGACCTAACAATAATAATGTAAGGGCACACTAATAACAATATGGGGGTTACAAGGGTACAACAATAACAATAATGGGGTTACACTAACAACGATAAGGGACTATACTAGAAATATAGGGACCTAACAACCCTTTCTATAAATGTTTATGCCAAAGAATTCACAACATAACTTATCCAACTCATTTGTCCATTTCTTTCTTTAATCCCATTTTTTCCTTCTTTTCAGACGTTTGTTTCTACCACTATCATCTTCTCATCTCTAATGATTTTATTGATTTATTGTTGTCCTGTCCTACAAAAAAATCTTTGCAAACTGAAGAAGTTGAGGGGAACTATATCTTGTGGCACTTTGCATAAGTATCCAAGGCCTACTCTAACAATAGCAAGTAGTTTCACTATCCTAATGAATTCATCATAATCCTTCTATAATTTTTCTCCGGTGATATAAGAAGTTTAGGTTCAACCTAAAAATATGTTGCTAATGATTTCACAGGCACATTGACTGATATTTTAATACCATGTTGTATGTCTTTCCTCTTTCAATAATATCTCTTTTGGCTCTCCAGTCGTCTCTTGAAACATATTAAATCCTCTTAAATTCCATGTTGGTTGAATTGTGATGCCAAGGTCTATATGATGCTAAAATAGCTAGAAGTTGAAGAGGTTATGTTATCATTAGGTCATTTCCAGATATTAATTATATCCTTGCCCCTTGTATTCTCCTTTGATGGGAAATTATCCCCCAATATTTTCTTCTCAGGATAGGCAATAGTTAAATATCTTGTGTTGTTGCTTCAGTGGTACTATAGCCTGGTGAGCCCTGGTATTGCACCAAGGGTGCTGCAACTCCCAGGGGTTGCCCTACTTTACTTTATCAACTCGAGGTTCGTACAAACTTGGAGGTGAAAATGCTATATACACAACATATGCATTCTACTCATGTCATCCTCTTCTACTCTACGAAAGGGTGCTATTTCTAGGGCTTCTCAGTGAAGTATGTCACACTTCAATAAAACTAAAATAAATTGCATAAAGGAAATGACAGAAAGGAAGCTAAACTAAATTGCTGAAAAGAAATGACAGGAAAGGAAGCTAATTTAACTTGTTGAAAAGAAATGGCAGAAAAGAAACTAATTTAAATTGCAAAAAGGAAATGAAAGAAAGGAAACTAATTTAACTTGTTGAAAATAAATGGAAGAAAGGAAACTAATTTAAATTGCAGAAAGGAAATGACGAGAAAGAAACTAGTTTTATTTATGCTCTATCTACCATGCTTCTATCCATGCAGCTGAGCTATCCATGACTTAATTTTAATTGAAAAAGTGTTGATTTTCATCTTAGAGGAAAAAGGGCTAAAGAGGCTAATGGTGGGCTTAACACATGAAATAAGGCCTATAAGTGGAAGGAGGGGGTTTAAACCTTACTAAAACTTTATTATAGCTTAAAAAATTCTTTGGAGAGAAATGCTTCAACAAGTGCGATGGAGGGCTGGCAGTGCGATATGCGATATCGCAATATCGCAAAGCCAGAGGGGTAGTGGAAGTGATGATCGGGAGCGGGAGCGAAATGCAAAATGCGATGGATTAGAAGTTGCAAAGTGTGAAATGCAACGAGGTAAAAACTGCGATGTGGCGGAGTATGGAGAATATCGCAATTGGCATCGAGAGCGGTAAGTATTAAAAGAAAATGGAAAAGGTTGTGAAATGTGATTTGTGACGGGTGACGTGGGGGTAGGACCGGTGGCGGAGTGCGATGAAAATATCTCAATCGGCGTCAGGAGCGGTAAGTCTTAAAAGAAAATGGAAAAGGTTGCAAAGTGTGATTTGCGAAAAGGTAAAAGGTTGTGATGATTCGGATGACGTGGCAGTGGGACCAGTTGCGGAGCGCAGTACCAATATTGCAATCAAAAAACAGGAGTGGTAAGTCTTAAAAGGAAAAAGGAAAAAATATGTGAAGTGTGATTTGTGAAAAGGCCAAAGGTTTCAATGAGTCAGATGACATGTCGGTGGGACTGGTGGCAGAGCGCGATACCAATATCACAATTGGCAGACAGGAGAGGTAAGTCTTAAAAGGAAAAAGGAAAAATATGCAAAAGTGTGATTTTTGAAAAGGCGAAGTACGGTAGCAGGAAGTTCGAGGAGCAAGGTCGGAGTGGGATAACAATATCACAATCGGAAAAAAGGAGTGGTAAGTCCTAAAGGGAAAATGGAAAAGGTGTGAAGTGTGATTAGCGAAAAGGCAAAGTATGATAGCGGGAGTTTCAAGGAGAAAGCTGGAGGTCAAACTTTCGGCGTTTTCAAGTGTTTTCAAGTTAAAATGGTAGCTGCACAAAGCAAAAATAAGGGATAGAAGGTGAAATTTAAGGTTTTGGGGGATTTTTTTAGATTAAAAATAGTACTGTAGATGCAATAAGAGAAAAGGAAGGAATAGAAGGCGTAACCACTATGCACAGGGGCGTAACATAGTGTACCAGAGCGTAACAGCAGAGATGGAAGGAAGATGGAAGATGAAGGTGGAGCTGTTGGAGCACTTCCCCGGAACTTTAATATTGATTCCTGCAAACAAACTTGCAGATTCATGCACGGAAAAATAGACAAAATGCATGATAAAAACAGTGAACATAAAGCATTTTTTGGACTGTGGGAAGGTCAACCCTGCTCAAAATCTATTGACAGAGATGAGAGGGGAATGCTTGACCACAGATTTTGGATTTTTCCTCTATTCTATTACTCTCGTAAGAAAATGAAGAACTACAATAGCAAACTGAAAGAAAAAAACTAAACAGCAATGAAACTATCAGAAGCAAATATAACTAAATGCCAGAAGAAAAACTAGCTAAATGACATAAAGGAAAGAATGAAAACAACAGAGAAGTTGAGGCACATGGGTTGGGCCATAACCCACGAGCCCATCTCTCTGAAACTAGATCAATAAAAAGTCATCTGAATACTCATTGCATTAAAAATACAATCTTATTACATCTTGATGGTCTTAAACAACAAAATCCTTATAGAATGGAAAATGAATGGCATGGGATGGAATGGAATGAAAATGGAATGAAATGGACTACATTGAATGGACCAGAATCCACCGGAATCGACACTAATTAGCTCTTGATCAACTTTATTTATCCTCAAGGGAAGCTACGAACAACTTCTAAAAAATAGGTAATGAGTCCACTTAACTCCAAGTGAAGTATGGCTTGAGTGCACTTGGCCTTCAGTTGCTTGGCTGCCTCTGGAATTCGAATTGCTGGAAGGGATCTCACGAGGATCCTTTGGCTGCCTTTAAGATTTAAGGAGGGTGGACAACCCCCTTGAATCTATCCAATATTTCTCCCTAAGTTCCTGATATTTTGCTCATTTATTCTTCACTCTTGATCTTCCAGTGCCAGGGAGCAAGTCCCTAAATTATCTCCTTCTATAAATCTATATAACCTGTCGAATATTCTCACAATATTCTACAAAAGTAACCAATATTAGGTACAAATATGCAATTACCTTTAAACCTTCCTAAGAAAATATTAAAGCATAAGAAAACATTATTTAGTGCAGAAGGAGAGATTTAATATATCTTTTCATGCGCATAAGAAAGGTAGATGGGCATAAGAAAGGTTAGATGGGCCTTAATGTATGTCAAATTTACAGGCCCATCATCACCCCCCTACTTTGATCAATCGCTCATCTTATGAGAAACCTATTCATCCTCCCTGCCTTATGGTTATTCCTGCATGTTGGCTTATTTCATTTTCTGTTTATTGGCCCATGCGCTAATCCTCAACTCTGTTCAAGTATCACTTTAAAATTTTAACACACCTATGATTTCCATAGAATCAGGTGCATGCCCTAAATATGCCATTTTTCCTATTGAAACAACTGTAGCATATGGCACAGTCTGCTCAGCACTCTCGCTGGATGATGGCAGTACTTTCTAACCACGGATTGGTGCGATTATTGGTCGTGCATGTGATAGGCAGGCTGCGAGTTTCCTGGGTGAAACTTTGCGGATCCTTAGAAGAAGCAGTAGCAACTATGATTGCTACTAGAGAAGAAGAACCAGCCTCTCCGGCTGGTCAGGCGGAAGAAGAATATTCAAAGGAAATTGAACAAGAGGAACCTGAGGAAATGGAAACAGAAATTGACCAAGAGGAACCCGAGGAAATGGAAACAGAAATTGATCAAGAGGAACCAGAGGAAGAAGAGATGAATATGGAGGAAGTAGTCGGTGACACAGACAAGGCTGCCACACAAGAACCAGCCTTTCTTGAAAAACCCACAGAGGAGGGAATTATGGACATTGTGTAGGAAATTTATATTGTTATACAGTCATCAACCTTTGTCAATGAAGAACAAAGGAATGGAATTGTGGACAGAGGAATGGAAAGTGATGTTGTTTCGCAAGAAACAGCATCACTTGCCCAGACAGATATGGATGTTGATACAGATGGGGGTGTTACACAAGAACCACCCCCAATTCGGCTATAATAGGAGGATTCAACCCGCAAAATCGACGTTGGACCTCAAGAATCGGTACCAACTATGAAAACAAAGGTGATTCCTGAGGAAAAGGAGGCTAAAGAAGGAATGAACCAAGCGGTCAATATTGTTCCACAAGAACCAGTATCGACCCATGAAGAAGAAATGGTAAGAAAAGGGCAAGAGGAAAGAGGGGAATTGAGCCATGGAATCGATGTTGTCCCACAAGAACAAGCATCGACTCTGGTTGAGGTAGTAATGTACGAAGTCCTGGTCTAAACCGAAAATGAAGATGATGGGTCTGTTCCCTGTTCTCCATTCCAGTCCCTGATGCCCAGACAGGCGAGGGGATTTCGCTCGCCCAAACGGTTAATGGAAGAAGTGGTTTTTCCCCCAGTACTAAAATTTGTTGACATGGCCAAGATTAGCCCAGACACTACTTAACCGGAAAACTTAGAGGTTCACAAGGAAGACAGCGTTCCTGTAGAAACATCAGAACATAGGGGGATCAATGAAATTGCCGACCAAACAATAGGAGTTTCTAGAAGAAATGTAGAAGAAGAAGGCCCTATGGATAGGGGGCCCAGCCAGAAAGGCTTGAACAAAGAATTTGTAGAGGATTTCGGCAGCATTCCGCCGCCTTCTGAGCCTATCATAGGTCCAGAAATTGAATTCACCGTTAAACAGGAATGCGTCGAACAGGGTGAGAAAAGAAGGTTACCTCTCAAAAAGAGGTATCAACTGCAGTTCAGTGAAACCATGAGACTGAAAAGGGAGGTTTGGGATTTGAAGAAGCAAGTTTCACGTTTAAAAAGGAAGGTAAAAATCTACAAATGGAGGGAAATAAAGCCGAAGATTGAAGTCTCCACTGCAGCTACCCAGACCGGCCCAATCGAAGAGTTGTTTGAAGGTCGAGAATTTGTATTGGCCGTTGAAATTCAGAAGTGGAAGTCTGCAGTGAGTGACCACAAGAAAGAAACAGCTAGGGTTCGAGAACAGGCTGCCAAAGTCATCACAGGGTACATGGATCAGTTATATAAGGCACGGCTGAAGCAGGCCAAACAGAAGGCCAGGATAAAAGAGTTGGAAGAACAAGTTTAGTTGCTAAAGACAGATAAGGAGAAGATGTTATCCCTAGCACAACAGGTAATGGCCTGCAGACCTCCTGCAAATAGCTATGCCTTATTCCTTCATGAACAATTTCTTTTCTTTTGTCTTGAAAGTATATATAAGGAGATTTGGTACGAAATTGAGGACCCCATTCAATTTCTCCGTACTTTAAAAATTCATGATGTTATAGGACAACACTTAATGTGCGAGCTCTACATGCATGGGTATTATTTAAAGCATGATCAGTCCTTTAACCCCATTCCATTCGTGGGGGACATCCACTTAAGGGCTTTCACCTCCTATACCATCAATCAGATTAAATGGAGACAATTCTGGGATACATTTGAAGAAAATCAAACCGGAAAGCCATTAATGGTGAGAAGAGAGCATGGTCAGTCCTCAAACATTTATAACAAGCATTATACCTGTCTACAGATTAAGGGCTATAAAGAACACATGTCGGCAACCCAGAAATGGTGTTCTGACTTTTGTCTCGACTAGATTACGACATTTCGCAAGGAAGCACTGGATAGTTGTCATAAAAGATGGATTTTGTCTTCTTCAGCCATCATGGAAAGAGAACCATTTGGGGCACCTAACTTTGCACGTGCCTTAGAGAGAATTCCGCGTTATGTGGCATGCATTCATACCTGTGGGGTTAGATGGATGGGATTAAGATTTGCTGCTACAGTGTGACAGCCACGGGTGTATCAGCACTATCTTAGGCTTTCTTATGGTTTCTTGCTGGGCAATCTGGTTGCCATTGTAACAATATGTATTTTTGTAACAATGGAGTCGTTGAGAGGAATCGGGGGTTTCAAGACTATTGTATAAAGAGGCCTACGGGCTGTGAATCGAGAGACCTTGGGACATACAAACATTGTAATCAATCTTTTTATCATTAATTAAATATACATCAACTTGTTGTTTTTCCTATAATCTTTGAGTTTCCGCAGCCCTGATTCAAGAGTTGGGCCCACTCTTGTGATCAGGTGCTCCATTCTTATTTCTTTTCGTTGCAGTGTTGAGTTTGGAGAGATTCTTTATTTTTTGTTATAGTTGCATTAATTGTTGTGGATGCCTTTTATTTCTGCAGTTCATTTCATTGTTGTTACAGCGGCAATTGTGTTATAGATTAAACCTGTGATCTACAGCGGACCATGTGCTTGTATCTGCATACACTTTGTTGTTGGTCTTGAAATAACTAACACCCTCGGGTTGATCATTTATGTGGAAAAGGGTTGAATTATGTTCATATCGAGACACCAACATTTTGGCGCCGTTGCCAGGGAAGGCTAACAGGTGCAATAACAGGATCTGCAATAGATCTCAGAGTCGATCTCTCGTCTTGAGGTGGGAATCTATTGCCCAGCTTCAAGTCCTGAGCGTAAGTGCCTTGTGTTTTCTTTTTGCTTTCTTTCTTTCCTGTTTCTTTTATTATTTTGTTTTCTGTAGAATTAAACCCTCGTCTTGGGGAAGGTGTTTTGTAGAACCTTGCCCTAATTCCTGGGTGTAGTCCATTTTTTCTTTCCTGTTTTTTATTTCATGTTGTTTCCTTCTAGGGGCCAATTTATTGTCCTGGGGAGGGTATTTTATTACTTTTCTCCAAGTCCTAAAATTCGATTTTTCCTTTTCTTGTTGTTTCTTTTTCTGTGAATTTTTTTCTCTCATCCCGGGGAGGAAGTTATCTGTACTATTTCGGGTCCTGAGCGATTGATTAATTTTCTTTGATGAACCCTCTCCACAACTTATATGAACAAAGATCCAAACAAAAGGGGCAGAGGAAGACCCCCAAAGAAAGGGAAGGATCTGGGAAGGAAGACGTATATTCAGGAAATTATTGAAAAATCTAGATCTGAGGGATCATCCCGTGCTATTGTTAGGGTTAGGGTTCAGACGAAGTCCGAAGGGTAGTCTGTGCAACAACCAATGCCATCCACAGTACCAGAAGGTGTTTTTTCTACAACATAGGTGGAAGAAGTGGCAAGTAAGGGATCAGAAGAATTGAGAAACTCTAACTGGGAAGAAGAACCTCAAAAATGGTTTTCGTCCCCAAGAGACCAGGTCAGTGTTGTAAAAATTTCCGTTGCTGAGTTCAGTGATTCTGATTCGGTAAAGGAAATTTTGAAGGACTTTGATTCAACAAGGGACCGGGGGAGCGTGGTGCAACCATATTTGGTTGAATCACTCCAAATACCGGCTGTTGAACCAGTTGAAACTCCAAGTGAGTATTGGAGGATATTTATGGCACCTGTAAGTTCCTTTATTGATTTTCCCATTGGAAATGTTACCGGTGACACACCAATGAGACCCATCCCTTTAACAGCCTTGCCTAGTTTTCATGGGTTCTCTTCTGAAGAACCTGATACGTTCCTCTTCGAATTTGATATTGTTTGTCGAGGATATGGCTATATGACTGACACTCAGAAATTAAAAATATTTCCTACTACCTTAAAAGGGATAGCCCTGAGATGGTTCATGGGTTTAGCGGGAAGCACGATTACCTCATGGGAAGAAATGAAAAAAGCTTTCTTGGAAAAGTACCAAGATTATTGTAAGTCTCATGACATTAAGGAGGAAATATTTAAATTTGCACAGAAGGAAGATGAAAATATGGAGGACTGTGTAGAACGATTTAAATACATATTGTAGAGGTCTGGACATAGTGACTTGGACAAGGACATTTTAAAGATCATTCTTCTTAGAGCACTCAGGGAAGACTCTCTGCAACTTCTGAATATAGTGGGAAAAGGGGTATTTTGAAAGATAACTTCGAAAATATATGTGATTACTGTATCAAATTTTCGTGGGGGGCTGCAAGAAGTGGACAGGGTATTCATTCATCGAAGACCTCCGGTGGAGGGGTCACAAAATCATAGATTAGAAATCTACTAGATAATCTGAGGACCGATATCCTAAGCATGCTATCAGCCCAAATGGACACTTTACAGGCAAAACGAAATTAGATGGAGTTGGAAAAAACCATTGCCATGTTCTGCCCTCAGTGAAAAAAGAAACACCCTTTGAAGGAATGCTCATTGAACATGGTGGAAGCCTGCACGATCTGCGAATAGACTCACGTGACCAGTGCATGTCCTTCCTTGCCCGAGCTGAAAGCAGTTTTCCAAGGAGCAAGAGAGGAAAGCACAGTGGACCAGCTATAATTTATGGGGCAGAAGAAGCCATGGTAACCTCGACCACCAACGGTGAATCCAGGTATGTTTCAGGACCCATCCCAATACTTTCATAATTTTAGTATGGGTCCCCAATCTGCACCATTTTCAGCCATGTGGCCTCAATGCTATTATCCTCCTTGGCAACAATGGGTTCCTCAAGCCAGTCTGAATCCTTCGTGGAATCATACTTGGTGTGGATCCCCTCCCACTAAACAGTTTCCTTAGCCTATGCCTGAGCAACAACTTCAGTTGCCTTGCAATGTGCCCCCAGGAAACCTAGCCTTAGACCCCAGCTCCCTATCCAACCCAACCCAAATCCGAATAATAAAGGGGTTCAACAAACAGACACTTTGAACATTCCATCCTACATCATTTCTACTACAAGACTCAATGAGATAAATCTACGGTATGGCTGGGTAGTAAACACACCTACTTCACCCATTATTACAGAACATTTTCATGGTGAAGATACAGAACCAGAGCAAAGAACAGTGAGGGAGAATTCAGATCAAAACGTAATAAATCAGACACCTCCCCAAGTTGTTCCCAATCAAGGTCATTTGATATCTCCCCCATACCCCGAAAGATTGACCTTGAGCAAACAAAACCCTCAAGAAGAATTTGACTTCCTAGGGGAACTGCAGAATCTTTTTGTTAAAATAACCCTTTTACAAGCTATGAGGGATGTACCTATTTATGCAAAAACTTTGAAAGAATACTGCTCAAATAAACCAAGAGGAAACTTAAGGATCCATTAACTATTCATGTAATGGGCAGACTATCCGATATCATGTTAGGAAAGGTCATGCCTGTAAATAAAGAGACCTCGGGAACCCGATTCTAACAGTACAAATTAATGGGATTGAAATTCCAAATGTACTAATCAATTTGGGAGTGGCTTTAACATTATCACTGTTGAAACAATGAACACATTAGGACTTGGAAACATTAAACCAACCCCTACTATCCTGGAACTTGCAGACAGATCCAAAATTAAACCAGTAGGGAAATTAGAGGATGTGATAATTTCAGTAGACTCATGGCATTACCCTGTGGACCTCCTTATATTGCAGACTCGATCTTTAGTAGGTGGCCACCCATTGATCCTAGGAAGACCCTGGTTGGCAACTGCAAATGCCTACATATGATGTCGGTCTGGACACATGATCATATCAAATGGGACAGTTATGAAGAATCTCAAGCTCTATTCTCCTGTGGAACCAAGCCCATCTGAAAAATCATTACCCAGTCAGAAACCTCTACCTACAGAAGAGCCTCAACCTGAAAATGAAGATGTTAGATCAGTTCTCACTATTGGCCAGGCCCTTCAATTTAAAACTGAAACTGAAGATGATGCCATTAACGCCTTCATTAATGATTCTAGTTATGTTCCAGATCAAACTCGACATATTCTAGAATCTACTATGAGCTGTGAGACACAGGAAAAAATTTAACCAGAAGACGACATTGAGGACATTCCTATAACCCCATTTCAGGATAGTACTCCAATCGAGAATGAACCAAAGAAAACACTTAATATCAACCTGAACCTTTCTGAATCTCAGACTAAACAGCTTTTGAAATTCCTTCAAGATCATCGGGAAGCTTTTGTCTGCGATTATACCGACATGAGGGGTATCCCTTCCAGCCTATGCACTCATCATATTTACATTAAGGAAGATTGCCGCCCTGTAAGACAGCCTCAATGGAGGATGAATCTTGCTCTCAAAAACATTGTTAAAGAAGAATTACAAAAATTGTTGGATGTACGATTCATTTATCCCATCTTATATAGCCAATGGGTATCCCTGCTAGTTATCATTCCCAAAAAGAATGGTAAATGGCGGATTTGTGTAGATTATAGGGAACTAAACAAGGCAACACAAAAAGACCATTTTCCTTTGACATTCATTGACCAAGTCCTAGAAACCTTGGCTAGAAAAAAGTTTTTTCCTTCCTAGAAGGATTCAGCAAATATAACTAGATCCAGATAGCCCCGGAAGACCAGGACAAGACAACTTTCACATGCTCGTGGGGAACCTTTGCATATAGGGTCCTTCCATTCAGCCTGTGTAATGCTCCTGCTACCTTCTAGAGGGAAATCTTGGGAATTTTTTCTAATTTGGTCGATGATAGTGTCGAAATATATATGGATGATTTTACTCCATATGGGAACTCATTTGAGGAAGGATTGGAAAATTTGGAGAAGGTATTCAAAAGATGTAAACAAACCCACGTATCGTTGAGTACATTCAAATGTCATATAATGAGGGAAGAAGGAGTAGTATTGGGACATTCACTCTCAGTCGCTGGAATTAAATTTGATCCGGCTAAAGTAGAGGTAATATTACATTTCCCGATACCCAAAACACCCATACAGGTACGTATCTTTATTGGTTGTGTTGGTTATTACAGGCGCTTTATAGAAAATTTTCTAAAATAGCACATCCACTATTTCAATTGCTAACAAAAGATGCAGAATTTTTGTGGACTGAATATTGTGAGACAGCCTTCATGAAAATTAAGGGGCTAGTGTCCACGACACCAATCCTACGAGGACCTGATTGGGCATTACCGTTTCACATACATATTGATGCTTCTCATACAGCAGTAGGGTTTGTTTTAGGACATCAGGTAGACAAAACATCGTATGCAATTTATTATGTCAGCAAGAATTTAATTCCTGCTGAACTAAACTATACGGTGACAGAAAAAGAATTCTTAGTTCTCATTTATGTTATCAATAAGTTCTGGCATTACATTAATGGGTACTTTCATATTTTCCACACTGATCACACAGCAATTAGGTATTTAATGAATAAACCTATTACTCCTGGCCGTATTACGAGATGGTTACTACTGCTTCAAGAATTTGATATTACAATAGTAGATAAGCCAGGAAAAGATAATGTAGTAGCTAATTTCCTATCTAGAATGGATAACAATGATGAATGCACACCAATAGAAGACAGTTTTCCTGATGAACATCTTTTGGCAGTTTCTACTAAACCTCCGTGGTATGGAAATATTGCTAACTATCTTGCTACAGGGAAAGTGCCTCCTCATTTGTCATATATGGAACAGCGAAAGATTATTCATCATAGTGCCCAATATCCTTGGATGGAAAGGTACCTTTTTCATACAGGAGCATATAAGAAGATCCGGCATTGTGTGTCTGAAGATGATATTTATGAAGTATTGAAATCTCCCCATGATGGCCCTTGTGGAGGGAATTTTGCGGAACAAATGGGATATTATTGGCCTTCCATTTTTCGTGATGCTCAAAATTATGTCAGGAGGTGCTATAGTTGCCAATGTATGGGGCATCCCAGTAGAGCAGATGAAATGCCTTTGCAGGCACAGGTAGTCCTCAAGCCTTTTGAGAAATGGACTATTGACTTCATTGGACCCTTTAACCCACCCTCCCAGCAGAAAGTCCACATATTGGTCGGTATTGATTACGTGACTAAGTGGGTGGAAGCCAAAGCTGTTGCGAAAGAAACAGAGCAGGTAGTCTCAGATTTTCTATTCGAAGAAATTTTTGCTCGTTACAATACTCCAAGAGAGGTTGTTTCAAATGGAGCATAATTCACATCTCATAAGATAGCAAAGCTCATGCAAAAATATGGGGTCAAGCACAGAGTGACATCTCCATACCATCCCCAGGCGAATGGACAAGTGGAAAGCACAAATAAGACATTAGAAAATATTTTGACAAAAACTGTGGCATACCATCGTCGGGATTGGGCTCGGAAACTTCCAAAGGCTCTATGGGCGTACAAAACAACATGGCGGAATACAACCGGGTTTTCACCATTCGAGTTGGTTTATGGTAAATCCCCGTTGTTTCCAATAGAATTTGAAATAAGCACACTCAAAATAGCTCTGGAAGTTGGTTTAGATCTATAAAATGCCCAGAAACACCGATTGGCTCAGCTTAATGAACTTGATGAAATATGTTCAATGGTTGTCCAGCGAACCACTGCTATCCAGCAGCAGAGAACGAAATGGCACGATAAGTTTATTAAAAATAAGGTGTTTCAAAATGGAGATTGGGCACTACTTTATGACTCTCATTTTAAGCATTTTAAGGGAAAGCTTTTCACTCTTTGGATGGGACCTTATGAGGCGGATTTTGTATTTGATAATGGAACAGTCAGGCTAGTCACAATTGACGAT
The DNA here is from genome assembly GCA_034641835.2 of Pinus albicaulis. Classification (NCBI taxonomy): domain Eukaryota; kingdom Viridiplantae; phylum Streptophyta; class Pinopsida; order Pinales; family Pinaceae; genus Pinus; species Pinus albicaulis. The sequence goes on from CM076581.1 coordinate 133,514,654, forward strand.
ACACGTACTACCTTTATAGTCAATGGACATCACCTGAGACTATACCGCGGGCCGGCCTCTAAGGATGATTTTATTAAACAAATCTCTGAGAAATCTGGTTTGAAGGTTATCAGCGCAGAGAATCCTTCCTCTGCACTGTAGCTGTAAAAATATATATATATATATATATATATATATATATATATATATATATAATAAATAAAGAATTATGTTCTATTTCCTTATCTTTTTGCAGGAGCTACGATTAAGGAGTGGAAATAAAGGAATTTTCTTGTTGTTGCTACACATGGTGCTGTTACTTATGATGTTGTTCCTCGGTGGCTGCTACTCATGTTGTTGTTACTCGAATGCTTCTATTCATGATGTTGTTACTAGATGTTGTTACTACTTGATCAATGCCTCTACACCGGATGTTGTTACTCATGTTGATGTTACTCGGTTGCTGCTACTCATGTTTTTGTTACTCGGTTGCTGCTACTCATGTTGTTGTTACTCGATTGCTACTACACCGATGTTGTTACACCGATGTTCCTACTCCGATGCTATTACACCGATGTTGTTACTCCAATGTTGTTACACCGGATGTTGTTACTCCAATGTTGTTACTCCGATGTTGTTACACGGATGTTGTTACACCGAATTTTGTTACACCATCCACACATTACTGCGCTGTCATCCTACCAACCATCACATCATCCAGGTAGACCATCAGGTACACCTCCATGTGACTTTTACTGATTTAATTAAATATCCCATGTGAAGATTTTAATGCCACGGATGGCAAAAATTTAAGTTGGGGGTGTCGTCATGCCAAGGATGGTGTAATAATTGCCTCATAAGTTAAGTATGACATTCTACTCATGGTACACCCTACAATTCCCATCAATATGTGGTATCATCATTAAATCATATTGGGATTCGTAAGATGTCTCGTCCACCCTGTATGAACAATTATTATTTTTATTTTACCACACTTACCATATTCTTTCATTATTTTTCTCGATTTTCAAGAGTTACCAACTGTATTTACCGTTACCACCTTTCCATTTTCACTATTTTGTTCCTCCAAATTTGGTACCCACCACCTTGCCCAACTGTCTGCTGCTACAGGAAGTGCTGCTACAAGTCTCCACAGTATGGGTGGGCTGGTTGTGCAGCATGAACTGGAAAACACAGTTTCAGTTCGCAGCAATTCAGAGGTTTGGCAAGTTTTTGTCGACGCGGGATGGGTTATCTACTTTGACATATTACAGGGATTTGATGGAGGTATCACAATGGAATTCACACTCAATTTAGAGGAGAATCATTTGCGGGTTAGAGGTCTGGAAGTTCCTATCACAGAGGAGGTAATTGCAAAGGTTAGCGGGTTGAGACAGCAGGGGCAGCAATGGTTTTCTCGAAAAATTTCTCTCCGAGAATTTCCCTAATTTTTCCTGCAAGCAGGAGAAAATGTCGTTCAATTGCAGAGAGGATACGAGCGCAGAACTGTGCCATATCCTTAGAATGAATTTGCAGGTTTTGTAAAAAAATACATTACTTGCGAGGGTCAAGCCTCAGCTCTGTACAAGTATCACTTTAAAATTCTAACACACCTATGATTTCCACAGAATCAGGTGCATGCCCTAAATATGCCATTTTTCCTATTGAAACAACTGCATCATATGGCACAGTCTGCTCAGCGCTCTCACCGGATGATGGCAGTACTTTCTAACCACGGATTGGTGTGATTATTGGTCGTGCATGCAATAGGCAGGTTGTAGGTTTCCTGGGTGGAACTTTGCGGATCCTCAGAAGAAGTGGTTGCAGCTATGATTACTGCTAGAGAAGAAGAGCCAGCCTCTCCGGTTGTGTTAGGTCTCCATAGTTTGCAAGATTGGCAAGAACAAATGCTGCAGAGCCTACATCAAAACCACTTTGGAATCCTAGGATCTAGCCCTCCTGGATTCAGAGAGGGATCTCTCTATATGAGTGTTTTTAAAGATATTTCTTTAAGGCTTATGATATGATATTAGGCTAGTTATGAAGTACAAGGGTTTTGTTTGTTTTTGGTTGGAATGAATATCATCAAAATGAAAGAAGTCTTTTGAAGGGTAAAGGTGTGAGCAGGTTGAAAGAATGGTTCAGCTGATAGGATAGGTAAGAAACAGTATCAATCCATTATGCTATTGAGTCACAAAAGGATTTAATTGCACAACAAGTTTCAAGTGTGGTCTATGGGGCAAGTCATCTATATCAAAGGATCTCTTTAAGTTGATTTATGGTATGGAACATTAAAAGTGTTGTGAAAGAAGCAAAGCTAACAACCATTTAAAAATATATTAACTTCACTAAACAAGAAAAGCCTTTCAAAGTAAATGTTTGAAGCAAGCCAAAGGACAGGGCAAACCATAGACTTCTTTGGGAAAAAATTTACTAAAGCACACTTTTTAGACAAAAATCCAGCAATATAATAGATTACCTTCAGAAAGTAGAAAACATATAAGAAAACAGAGGGCAGCCTAAAATCAGGTAAGGACTTTGAACCTATCCTACTTTTGGCATTCTCTTAGGGAACTTTTCAAAGCTATTGTTGGAGATAAACTAGAGGACAGGGCTAACCGTAGACTTCCCTAGTTCAAATTTACTTAGTAGACTTTTCAAGAACTTTCAAAGACAATATCTCAAGTTGTACTCCAGAAACATAGGCTCACCAACACTTCACTGGTTATACTCTATTGAATTATCCTCAAAGCAACAATTAGAAGAAAACATAAAGATAAAGATTTATCGGTGAGAAATAGGGTACTTTACAGTAAATCCTAATCTATATTTGTTGTTCTTTATCAGAGAAAGTGGATAGTATGGAAAACATGAGAAAAATAACAATTACAGTAATAAAAACATCACCATTGACATAGACCAGGATCCCATAAATTAGCTTGTATATTTGATGTTCAAACCAGTTATAATCTTCAAGTCCAGTAGGTCTTTACAACTTCAAACTTCTCATCTCAGCCTATCTTTCTCCAATTACAAAATAGAGCTTTAGCAGCCTCAACAGCTATTTACATTCAATGAGTTTTCAACCAACAATAATATTAGACTCCTCATATGATATATATAGGTAAATTGAGGAGGTGGAGTGAAAGGAAGGTCTAATTGTTCAATTAATACAGAGTAAATGCTTCTCGGCCTTTGGCAGGCCTTATGGAGAAGGTTTCATATTTTTAATTATGTTTTAACTAATTTTACATTAACTTTTATCAACTTCAGTGACTTTTGTTGACTTTTGAGGCTTTTGGTAGGCTGGAAATTTACTTCTGAGCTGTCTTTGGCAAATATCTCTGACTATGCATTCAATTTGTATTCTTTTGAGGAAAATGATCTTGTAGGTGGCATTTTGATCTCGAGGGGAGTAATTGCTTCGGTGATTTGGCATTTTGAAGCAGTCTTTTGGTGATCTGTCCTGATTTGTCACTTTAAACACTGCATTAGGCCTCTGATTGTGCTTTAAGGCCTTTATAATCATCTTCGGGCTTCAAACTATGTCTTTGACCTTTAAACTGTGGATTAACTCTAAATCTTCATACTTTGCTTTAATCCTTTATCTTAATCTCTGTCTTCACTGTTCCTTCTTATGTTTTCATTGTCAGTGTACAGGTGTCTTTTAGTGTGCTGGAGGGTTTTGATTGTATAACCAATGCTCATGAGGCACTAGTCAAACCATGAATTCGAACCCTGATAGTCCCTTTTTGCCTGTGTTTGGGCCACGAAGGTCGTCACCTCCGGCCCTATCCCTTTATGGACTGTGGGAGGGTTTTTGGCCCTAAAACTGCCATCGAATCCTGCATAAAACAAACAAAAACATTAACAAAACCTGCGAGGGAGGGATTAACTGCTATCAGAGATCAGGCAGAGGCAGAAGGATTAGTGAGGTGGAAGGAAAAATGCGTGGAGGGAGGTAGAAATACGAAGAAAATGGGTTAAAAATTGAATTATGGCGCGGAAATATAGCAGTGGTTTTGCGTTAGCAGTTTTCGCGCGGCATCCAAGCGGTAAGTGGTTTTGCGCATTTTGAATGCGATACCACACAAGGTGCGACACCTATCCACCCCAATACCACCTATTTTGCATAGATCTAGGTCGTTAAACCTTGACACAAAAATCTACGCGAAATCAAATGTGGGTCATTGGATCTAGGGGTGTAGATCCAACGGCCACAGGGGAGCATGACAGATGGAAAGTGCTCGACCGAGGATGTAGTGGGATCCAGGTGTCAAACACAGATTGGACGAGTGACAGAGTAGTGGGAGATGGGCCATAATGCTGGCGTTAGCTCTTTTTTTTGGTAGCGGGTTTGGTTGATCGGCGAGGTTGATCTGCAGGTTTAACGAGGGCCATTGGATGAGATGAATCAATGGTGGAGATGCATATATGTAGATGCATTAGAAGGGACGGTCAGGTGATCGAAGGATGAGAGGGGAGGTGTGATGACCGTCAGATCGATAAGATCTACAGTCGGGATCACTCCGTGGAATGGTAAGGCAAGGGGGAAAGCAAGGGGCCCACCTTGGAAATTTTAAAATTTTATTGAGTTTTAATAAGGTCTCGTCTTATGAAACTAATGAGGGCGGAGGGAAAAAATAATGAAGGAAGGGGGGCAAAGGAAAAAGGGGAAGGTGCGGTTCTGTGGAGGAGTAGGGACTGAGAGCGGAGAAATAAGGGGATTGGGACAAAGGCTAGGAGGAGGGGTTTGATAACCGTTGGATCTCCTAGATCAACGGTGGAGATCTGCTGTCGGGAAGAAAAAGGATGAGAGATCTGTTGGGCGATGGGTAATGGGAGGGAAGACGGAGAGTTGTTGATCTGGGTAGATCAACGATGCAGATTACATCGGAGGTGGAAACATCGGCGGAGGAAAAGGCAAGGGTAATGAAGAAAAATGTGAATTGCTGATGCGATGGGGGCTAAGAGCTTGGTGCTGGGGCATGGTCCCGTGGAGGAGCAAGGGACCAGGAACAAGGGAAAAGGGGGTAAGAAGTGGCGCGGAGAGTTAGCGCTGGCCATCAGATCAAAACCTGATCAACATTGGAGATCACGTCGGAGCATCGGCCAATCGGCATAAAAAAGATAAGGGGGAAGAAGAAAAGGGAATGCTGATGTGCGATGGTGATGGGGCTAAGGCCTTGGTTGCGGGCGCAGGGTTATATGGCGAAAACCAGGAAGGGGGCTTAAAGCATTATGTATAAAAAGGTCAAAAATAGGCTAAAAAGGAGGGTTTTGAGCCTTTTTAAGGGGTTCCGATAGGAAAAAAGGGATGTTTTCAACCATAAAAAAAAGGGGTTTTTATAGGTTTAAAAGGGATTTTTTGATGAAATGGAGGGTATAAATGGGTTTTTTAAAGGAAATGGAGGATAATTAAAAGGGAAAATTGAGTGATATGGGGGGATTTTGAAGGAATTTATGAAGGAGAAAGATGGAGAAAATGGCTGAAAACAGTCTTCTTTATACAGCAGACCTTCTTCAGGATTTTTTGAAGGAAATAGCAGTGAAGATTACTCTTAAGTTAGAAAACACCAGAAGGCTTCAAGAATGAGTAATTTTCTATGAAAATTATCTCTTGAAGGCTCAGGACCTGTTTTAGCCATCATTTGCTATGACAAAAATTTACTAATGGCTAACAGGCTGGTCAGGCAGAAGAAGAATATTCAGAGGAAATTGATTAAGAGGAACCCGAGGAAATAGAAACAGAAATTGACCAAGAGGAACCTAAGGAAATGGAAACATGAATTGATCAGGAGGAACCAGAGGAAGAAGAGATGAATCTGGAGGAAGTAATTGGCAACACAGACAAGGCTGCCACACAAGAACCAACCTTGCTTGAAGAACCCACAGAGGAGGGAATTATGGACATTGTGCAGGAAATTGATATCGTTATACAGTCGTCAACCTTTGTCAATGAAGAACAAAGGAATGGAATTGTGGACAGAAGAATGGCAAGTGATGTTGTTTCGCAAGAAACAGCATCACCTGCCCAGATAGATATGGATGTTGATATAGGTGGGGGTGTTACACAAGAACCACCCCCAATCGACATTAGACCTCAAGAATCAGTACCAACTGTGAAAAAAAGGTGATTCCTAAGGAAAATGAGGCTAAAGAAGGAATGAACCAGGCGGTCGATATTATTCCGCAAGAACCAGTATCGACCCATGAAGAAGAAATGGTAAGAAAAGGGCAAGAGGAAAGAGGGGAATTGAGCCACGGAATCGATGTTGTCGCATAAGAACTAGCATCGACTCCGGTTGAAGTAGCAATGCATGAAGTCCTGGTCTAAACCGGAAATTAAGATGATGGATTTGTTCCCTGTTCTCCATTCTAGTCCCTGATGCCTAGAGGGGCGAGGGGATTTCGCTCACCCAAATGGTTAATGGAAGAAGTGGTTGTTCCCACGGTACTAAAATTTTTTGACATGGCTAAGATTAGCCTAGACACTACTGAACTGAAATACTTAGAGGTTCACAAGGAAGACAGAGTTCCTGTAGAAACATCCGAACATAGGGTATCAATGAAATTTTCGACCAAACAGCAGGAGCTTCCAGAAGAAATGTAGAAGAAGAAGGCCCTGTGGATAGGGGGCCCAGCCAGAAGGGTTTGACAAAAGAATTTGTAGAGGATTCTGGCAGCATTCTGCTGCCTTCTGAGCCTGTCGTAGGTCTAGAAATTGAATTCACCGTTAAACAGAAATGGGTCGAACAGTGTGAGAAAAGAAGGTTACCTCTCAAAAAGAGGTATCAAATGCAGTTCAGTGAAACCATGAGACTGAAAAGGGAGATTCGGGATTTGAAGAAGAAATTTTCACGTTTAAAAAGGAAGGTAAAAATCTACAAATGGAGGCCAATAAAGCCGAAGATTGAAGTCTCCACTGCAGCTACCCAAACCGGCCCAATCAAAGAGTTGTTTGAAGGTTGAGATTTGTATTGGCCGCTGAAATTCAGAAGTGGCAGTCTGCGGCGAGTGACCACAAGAAAGAAACAGCTAGTGTTCGAGAACAGACTTCTGGAGTAATCACAAGGTACATGGATCAGTTATACAAGGCACGGCTAAAGCAGGCCAAACAGAAGGCCAGGATAGAAGAGTTTGAAGAACAAGTTCAGTTGCTAAAGACAGATAAGGAGAAGATGTTCTCCCTAGCACAGCAGGTAGTGTCCTGAAGACCTCTTGCACATAGCTATGCCTTATTCCTTTATGAACAATTTCTTTTCTTTTGTCTTGAAAGTGTATATAAGGAGATTTGGTACAAAATTGAGGACCCCATTCAATTTCTCCGTATTTTAAAAATTCATGATGTTATAGGACAACACTTAATGTGCGAGCTCTACATGCATGGGTATTATTTAAAGCATGATCAGTCCTTTAACCCCGTTCCATTCGTGGGGGACATCAACTTAAGGGCTTTCACCTCCTATACCATCAATCAGATTAAATGGAGAAAGGCCTAGGATACATTTGAATAAAATCAAGCCAGAAAGCCATTAATCATGGTGAGAAGAGAGCATGGTCATTCCTCAAACATTTATAACAAGAATTATACCTTTCTACATATTGAGGGCCATAAAGAACACATGTCGGCAACCTAGAAATGGTGTGTTGACCTATGTGTCAGCCAGATTACGACATTTCGCAAGGAAGCACTGGACAGTTGTCAGAAAATATGGATGTTGTCTTCTTCAGCCGTCAGGGAAAGAGAACCATTTGGGGCACCTAACTTTGCACGTGCCTTAGAGAGAATGCCGCGTTATGTGGCACGCATTCATATCTATGGCGTTAGATGGATGGGATTAAGATTTCAATTTCCCCTTTTATGGTTGCCAACTGCGCAGTATACTCCTGCTTATAACGTTGAACCCGATTGGTGGAAAGGCATTGTTTTGAAAAAAGGGTATAAGCCACCAAGAACAGAAATGGCTGCAGAATATGACCTCACACAGCTTCATGCCGATCACAGTCAATCCAATCGGGATCTGAGGAGATGACGAGCTGCATGAGGACATGTATATATATCAGTTGGGGGGAGATGTTGGGTGCCGGATTTGTATACTGTCGTCTCCCATCTTACCCTATCTTTCTATCTCTTTGTGCCATTATTTATCTTAAAAGTATGAGGTAAAACCCTTCTTCCTATATTTTATGGGATATTTGATTAATGATGTACTTTTCATGGAGGTTTTACCTTTCCACATATTAACTCTGATATTTCTTCATATTTGGCTACAACAGAAGCGTTGCGGCCACAAGTCAAGACACAGCCTATCATTTCCAACGTCTTCCTTATTTTCTGCTACAGCGTGACAGCCATGGGTGTATCAGCACTATCTTAGGCTTTCTTACGGTTTCTTGCTGGGCAATCCGGTTGTCGTTGTAACAATATGTATTTTTGTAAAAATGGAGTCGTTGAGAGGAATCAGGGGTTTCAAGACTATTGTATAAAGAGGCCTATGGGTTGTGAATCGAGAGACCTTGGGACATACAAACCTTATAATCAATCGTTTTATCATTAATTAAATATATAGCAGCTTGTTGTTTCTCATGTAATCTTTGAGTTTTCACAGCCCTGATCCAAGAGTTGGGCCCACTCTCGTGATCAGGTGTTGGGTTCTTCTTTCTTTTCGTTGCAGTGTTGAGTTTGGTGTGATTATTTATTTGCTATTATAGTTGCGTTAATTGTTGTGGATGCCTTTTATTTCTGCAGTTCATTTCATTGTTGTTACAGTGGTAATTGTGTTATATATTAAACCTATGATCTACAGCGGACCATGTGCTTGTATCTGCATATACTTTTCCGTTAGTCTTGAAATAACTAACGCCCTTGGGTTGATAATTTATGTGGAAAAAGGGTTGAATTCTATTCATATCCAGACACCAACAACTGGGATTGTATCAAGTACTGTTGGAGAAGAGTGCGTTGCTGCAACTTAATGACTGTTTGGAACCATGTGTCAATATAGTTGTGATGCCCCTAGTCCACTTGTTGATTTGGATCACCTTGGAGATCCTCTTCTATTATGACATTCAAATCTTCCTCTTTTTGTTGATTTTTCTCTTGAACACATGGAGGAAATTTTGGTAAACATGAGGAAACTTTCTCAACATCTGATTCTGATGTCAACTCTTCATCAAGTGCATCCCTTGATCTTTTGATCTCCTCATTTGGGTCTTCTTCTTCTTGATGTTGTCCTTCAATGACATTAAGAAAATCTCTTCTTTGTAATATCTTTCTTGAACTAAGATGAATACCATCTAGATCAAGAGGAGATGTTTGGAAGTGTTGTACCTCAGCATTGTAAGTGAGTTGAGATACTTCATTGTATGGGTTTGGATATGGTGGTATAGGTATTTGAGTGGGGGTGGATATATGAGATGGATATGGTTGAGGTTGTGGTTGTGGTGGAGGTGGATGGTAGGGATAGCATGGAGTTGGGTATGGAGGATATTGAGGGAAATATTGAGGATATTGTGGATTTTCACAATAAGGTCCTTGCCAACCATGTTGCCACGATTGGTTTTGGGGTTGAGATGGCCGAGGTTGCCAAGGAGGGAGTGTGTCCCAATTATTTTGAGATGGATGTGAATAAGCTTGACATTGTGAAGTGCGCCCTTGCATCATATCAAGTTGACTAGACTGCCACGGTAACCTTGGAGCTACATAACATAGCTTCTTTGGTGATTTCTTTGCTCTATTGTTTTCCTGGTAAACTTCTTTAAACTTGGGGAATGATGGACAACATTTAGTAGCATATGATTCTGCATGGATAACAAAAATACCAGCATCTTCTTTATAATAATTTTGCATCCTTAACATTTCTACTTGTTCACTTAGATTGCTAAGAATTTATGTTTTAAAGTTGTCAAGAAAATTTCCAAGTTCATCTTGCCTTACCATTGTTGAGGCAAACTTACTTACTCTTTCCCTTCCTCTTGATATGCGCTTGCATGTTTCACAAATTTCTTTAAATGACAATTGGTATACGTCTCCTCTACTCATGATATTAAGGAGATTAATCCACCCATCCCTAATTTTTCTAAGTAAGAGGGTTTTTAGTGTGTCAAATCCTAGATGATGCAATTTTTCCCTCTTAACATTATACATGAACCTCTCTATTAGATCCTCAAGGCTCTCATCTTCTTCTTGGTTCATTCTAACAATTTCTTCTCTAAGATCATGATATTTATATTTTTCTAGAAATATATTTTGCATATCATTCCATGATCTTATTGAATTAGTACCTAGACTCATGAACCATTTAACAGATTTATCCTTCAATGTTGCAGGAAACAAACTCAATTTTTGAGTGTGTGATAAGTAGCCATAAGATCTACAAAGTATCTCAAATTCAAACTAGAAATGTTTCTGAATCTTTTGTCCTCATACCATGGAAGTTGGGAAGGAAAGATGGAGGGGTGTCCTTCATATGTACACTAATGTCCATCTCTTGAATGGGAAACCTAATAATATCTTCTTCATTGTCATCATATCCATCCATCTCTTTTACCTTCAAAAGTGTATGGTGATGTGGTTCTTACTGCACCACGTGGTCAAGTGGGGGGGGGTTGGTATTAGAGAAGTATTTTTTTTTTATTTTTTTTTAAATTTGAGTATTCCTACTCCTATGAGGCATGAAAATAAGATTTTTTTGTATTTTTCAATATTTCAGAAACAAAATGAAAAAGGAAAGAAGAAAATAATGCTAAAACTGAATCAAAGCATCTACTAGACACCTCCCTGGCAACGACGCCAAAAAGTGGTGAGCCCTAGTATTGTACCAAGATTGTTGCAACTCCCAGGGGCTGCCCTACTTTACTTTATCAACTCGGGGTTCGTACAAACTTGGAGGTGACAGTGTTATATACACAGCAGATGCATTATAATCATGTCATCCTCTTGTGCTCTATGAAAGGGTGCTACTTCTAGGGGTTCTCAGTGAAGTCTGTCACACTTCAATGAAACTAAAATAAATTGCAGAAAGGAAATGACAGAAAGGAAACTAAACTAAATTGCTAAAAAGAAATGACAGGAAATGAAACTAATCTAACTTGTTGAAAAGAAACTAATTTAAATTGCAGAAAGGAAATTAATTTAACTTGTTGAAAATAAATGGAAGAAAGGAAAATAATTTAAATTGTAGAAAGGAAATGACGGGAAGGAAAGTAATTTAATTTATGCTCTATCTACCATGCTTCTATCCACCTTATGCGATATGTGATATGTGATATCACAATCACAATATCGCAAAGCCGAAGGGGTAGCGGAAGTGATGTTCGGGAGCAAGAGCGAAATGAGAAATTTGATGGGGTAGAAGTTGCCAAGTGCGAAATGCGATGGGGTAAAACTGCGATGTGCAGAGTACAAAGAATATTACAATCAGAGTTGGGAGCGGTAAGTCTTAAAAGAAAAGGGAAAAGGTTGTGAAATGTGATTTACGATGGGTGACGTGGTGGTAGGACAGGTGGCAGAGTGCGATGAAAATATCGCAATCGGCGTCAGGAATGGTAAGTCTTAAAAGAAAAGGGAAAATATTGCGAAGTGTGATTTACGAAAAGGCCAAAGGTTGCGATGAGTTAGATGACATGGTGGTGGGACTAGTGGCGGAGCGCAGTACCAATATCGCAATTGGCAGACAGGAGCGGTAAGTCTTAAAAGGAAAAAGGAAAAAATATGCGAAGTGTGATTTACGAAAACGCGAAAGGTTGCAATGAGTCGGATGATGTGGCAGTGGGACCGGTGGCGGAGCGCGATACCATATCGCGATCAATAGATATAAGTGGTAAGTCTTAAAAGGAAAAATATGCAAAGTGAGATTTGCGAAAAGGTGAAGTACGATAGAGGGAAGTTCGAGGAGCAAGGGCAGAGTGCGATAACAATAGCGCAATCAACAAAAAGGAGCGATAAGTCTTAAAGGGAAAAGGGAAAAGGTGTGAAGTGCGATTTGCGAAAAGGCGAAGTATGGTAGCGGAAGTTTTGAGGAGAAAGGCGGAGGTCAAAATTTCGGCATTTTGAAGTGTTTTCAAGTTAAAATGGTTGTGGTGGTTGCACAAAACGAAAATAAGGGATAGAAGGTGAACTTTAAGGTTTTAGGGGATTTTTCGAGACTAAAAAGGGTGCGGTAGTTGTGATAAGAGAAAAGGAAGTAATAGAAGGAATAACCACTATGCACAGGGGCATAACACAGTGTACCAGAGCGTAATAGCAGAGATGGAAGGAAGATGGAAGATGAAGCGGGATGTAATATCCCCAAATGGGAAAATCACCAATACATGCATGAAAAATGAAATTTTCATTAATATAAGCATTAACAGAAAAATGAAACCCATGATCCATTAGGTCTGACATTATAGCAACCATATCTAAAAGGAAATCGGAAACAAATCATTATAGCCTAGTTAAACAGGCCTCCCATGCTCAAAACAACCCAAAAACACTGAAACCCCAAGACTACTACAACACAAAAAAATCGCATAAAGTGACAGCGCAATTTATTGAGGGTTATATTGAAATATGAGAGACAAAATAGATCTACTTATATATTAATCAATGAGGCCCAAAAACAGAGATCTAACCTCTTTTACAGAAATCCAAGACTACCCGGCAAGGGTTTCTTGATATACATGAAATACAAGAAGCATTTGTTGCAGATCTATGGTTGAATCACGCTGTATGGTTGAAGATCTACATAAAAATGGCTGATCATGCAAAGAAATGGATGTAGCTCCTTTTTCTAGCTTTTCCGAGAAAAGGTTGATCCTTCCCATGGGAAAGTAGTTCACAAAACAAGGGACTAAACCCCTCCACTGCAACACCTTAAGAAATAACACAATTTCTGCAAGGGACTGCATTGTTGCTGAAGGTAACTTCTTGGCCTAACATCAGATAGTGGAAAATGTAGCACAGGATGCTCCTCTTAGATCCCTTAGACAAGTTCTCCAAGAATGAAATGGGGAATTCCCGCATGAGAAAACCCTTGCACTAAATAGTGCAGCAAACTTAGCTAAATAGCCAAAGAATGCAAGAAGTCTAAACATACCACATAAAAAATATAATCTTCAATCATACCCCATATGGTTGCCATTCCCTCCATTATATAGTTAATGATCTTCCTCACCACAGGTCCTACCCATTTATGAGGTTGCTTCCATGCAAAGGCTCCTCCACCAAAATTATGTTGTCTCCATTAGTCCCACTCATCTATTTACAGCGTTGTTTGATTTAGTCAACCTTGACTTGATCTTCATGCATTGTCTCTTTTCTCACCCAAGGTGTCTTCATTTTGACTAGCTAGATTAATCTTCATTCACACTGAGCTGTCTTTATTTATGATCCACTCCTCATATAATAATGTTGTTGACTTGGTCAAACTTGACTTTGTCCACACATTTTAGATCCTATTCACACATGAGGATGTTTGATCTAGTTATTAACATGATCCCTTTTCACATTATGAGGGATTTTATGCCTATTTAAGCAACTTAAGGGCCTCCTTACCCATTTATTTATCTAACTAGATATTAAAAGAAAAATTAATATTCCTATCAGTTGCATGCTAATTTAGGAATATTATAGTCTTCCCCTCCGAAATGTTTCTTGTCCTCAAGAAACTGCAAGGGTGATGCAAAATCTCTCGTCCTCCTCTTGGGGCCTCCACATCCAATAGTCTCCACCATTGCTTTAGATATTCTTCAACAATTATGTCTCCCAATGGTTCCTCCCAAACGTGTAAGTTTGCCTTTGGTGGATAAACCAAATGGCTCTCATCATGAAATAATGGAAGGTCTATATGGAAACCTTCTTGCTGATCAATGGCCTCCTCAAGATAAAAGTGATGGCAATCATGGGGAACTTCATTACCAATGAAAAGCTCCCATCTCCATGCTATCATCCAAATGAAATGAATGACGTCCCAGCTTGGTAATTCATAGAAAAGCTCCTCCCAATTGCTCATGAGAGGTATGTCCCAATTGCTCCAAACAATCATATGGCCCACCTCATAAAGAAACAAGTGATCTTCTATAGTGGCCATATAATCTCCCATGCTCCCCTTGAAACATGTAGTGCAAAAAGTGTGGGAATTTTCTTCCCCCAAGGACACATCCAGCCAATGTGTCTTCCTCCCAACCATGTTACCAACAAATATAAGACTATTTTCAGCATATGGAATCATAATTAGAGTCATGCTAGCTGCCATATGTAGTAAAGGAGAAGGACAATGGTCCCTCATGTGAAACCAATGCAGTTTTGCTCCTAACTTCCATAGAGTATGATATAACAAGTGTGATTTCCACCACTTGTTTGTTGCCCCATTCTTCTTGCATGCTTGGAGAAGGTGTAATATGGTTGGTGTTAATGAAGCACACCATGAAGAATACAACATCTCCCCAAAATATGTTAGGTAATGGTCAACATTTTCATTTCTCATGGCCCCAAGTAGCCCATGAAGCCCACAAGAAAAGGTGCCCCCTCTTGGAGTAATGCCCTATACATGAGTGTTAAGAAAATACAAGCATATAGTAAATACATCATAATGTTCACAAATACAATTCTTACCATACACTTAATTCAAATCAGTGAGGTAGCTCATGGATGAGCTCCTGATCACACCCAATGAATAAGGAGGTGGCAATGATAACTCTTCCCAAGAACTATGTTCCTCCTCAACCAGGAAATAATCTATGCACTTGCTCATGTGATAGTGCATCTCCCTTTTGAAATCTTCCCACATGAATCCCTCGAGGATGGTATGGTATGCTTTAATAAATCTAGTGGGTTTAGAAAGCAATATCTCATAGGATGCATTAAGTAATTTATCGTGGAGCTTGGAGTCTTTAGTCAAGTAGATCTGATCATGGAAATAAATGACTCCATCAACTACTTTAAACCTCCTATCCATCACTTGTCCATCGAGAACCTTACATGTGAAGAGGTCCTTAGAATATTCCATCAATAGTTGGGACTCCCAATATGGGTCTAGGCTCCCCAACAATGACAGCGTTGTAGAAATCTGAAATGCATCCCCTGTCATAACATGGCTCTCCTCTTTGACACGCTTGATGCCAAAGTCACATGTTGGAGTACTATCAGCTTTCTTTTGCTGCCTCTCTTGCAGTTGATCTTTTTCAAGACAAGATTGAAGCAGGTGGAAGTCAACCTCTCCTTGAAAAGTTTCTGCCTTCCAAAACTTCCTCAATTTGGCCCATGCATGCAAGAGTGTTGATATCCTCTTGTCATGTTCATAAATATTTCTTGTGTGTGGAAATATCATTGGTTGCTCAAAAGACATGGAGTGGCCCTTTTATATCATGCTCATGTCATCATAGATTTCTGAATTATGCTTTTCCAGCACAAATAGCTGAGTGGGAGATAGCAATGTCCATTTCAGAAAATTTCTTACCACTCCTTTGATCCCATCAAAGATTCTTTGCGTTGTGCTAGCTTCTCCCAAGGCTCCTTCCTTAGCCAAATATGTCATTGCTACACATAATTGAGAGAACAATTTATTTTTTTTCCAATCAGGGGGTCTCCCTAGTGGAATGCCTCCATGCAAAGAAACATCAAGGCATAGAGCAGGATGTACATGTGTGTGGATAGATTTTTCCTTGCCCTTCTTGCATAAATCTTCCTGCCTCCTTTGTGTATCAATCTTCTGAAATAAAGAAGGGTGTGTGCTCCTCATAATATGATTCTTGCCCTCCCCTTTATCTTCTTTTATCTTCGAGATCTCACCATTTGACAATGATGGCATATGCTGCACATGGATTGTGCCATGATCTCCATATGTGAGATTCATTGGAACTCCTTGCAAGAGTGCAATTGTCTCTCTCCTTGGAGAAAGTGCTCCATATTCCTCTTCATGAGGTACTGGATGTGCTCTTGATATGACTGCATTGTTACCTCCAGCCTTCTCTTCCTCCTCATCAATAGTTGAAAATACCTCATCAACAATGAGAGACCTTAGATCTTGGTCTTCCCTTGAAACAGGGATCTCCATGTCTTTCTCTTGAGATGAAAGTTCATCATGCAATGGGAACTTTTCCCTTGGCAGGGTATACAGGTTTTCATTCCCTTAAATGGTTTTCTGAAATGGAGTTGGATTTATAGACCCTTCCAACTCATGCAAAGGTTTTGTTTGTTTAGGTTTGATAGACTCCATAGAAAATGTTTCATAAAAAATTTCATCAAACCTTTCCATTACTCTTGTAATAAACTTTGTATAAGTAGATGTATTTGCATTATTTAAGGAAAGGACTCAAACAACCACCAAGCATAAGTTGTACCTTCAAAATGCAGTGCTGCTACTTTAATGGCTTCATCTTAAGAAATTTGACGTTGCTGCACATAGGTGTTTAGCTCCTTCACCCAAACCCCAACTGGACATTTAGGTGAGCCATCAAAAGTAGATAGAAAGAATCTACCCACACCATGCTGCTTACTCCTTATGCTTCTTTCCTCCTTGATCTTGCAAAACCCTTGGAATTTCAAGTGATCTTTGAACCTCTTAGACTGAGATTCATACTCTTGCAGATAATCACCAAGAGTCTCCTTCTTTGGCACATCCCCTTTCTCCATCTCATTTGTCGTAAACATATGGCTGGTAGAGTGTTTTAAATCTGATGGTGTGGTTGAATAATCACACCCATAATATGAGGAATGAGAGATTTCCTCATGTCCAAATCTTGTTGAGGGATCTCCATGTTTTTCCCTCCTCATTTCTTTGATGCCTTTACTGATGCCATGAAAAGTGTGTAAAAGAAGTTTTGAGAACTTCTTCCCTCCAAACAATAAGGGTTTGCCTTGATCCCTTTTATATATCCTCTCATTCTCATGAGAATACTCCATAATGGTTGTAGTACACAATATGAGCCAATATTAGAGCTTTGATACCACTGTAATATCCCCAAATGGGAAAATCAGCAATACATGTATGAAAAATGAATTTTTTAGAAATATAAGCCTTAACAGAAAAATGCAGCCCATGGATCCATTAGATCTGACATTATAGCAACCATATATGAAAGGAAATCAGAAAAAATCATTATAGCCTAGTTAAACAGGCCTCCCATTCTCAAAACAACCCAAAAACACTGAAACCCCGAGACTACTGCAACAGAAATACTACATAAAGTGACAACGCAGTTTATTGAGGGTTATACTCAGAAATATGAGAGAAAAAATAGATCTACTTATATATTAATCAATGAGGCCCAAAAACAAAGATCTAGCCTCTTTTACAGAAATCCAAGATGACCCGGCAAGGGTTTCTTGATATACATGAAATACAAGAAGCATCTGTTGCAGATCTATGGCTGAATCATGTTGTATGGCTGAAGCTCGGCATAAAAATGGTTGATCATGCAAATAAATGGTTGTAGCTCCTTTTTCTAGCTTTTCCAAGAAAAGTTTGATCCTTCCCTTGGAAAACTAGCTCACAAAACAAGGGATTAAACCCCTCCACCGCAACACCTTAAGAAATAATGCAGTTTCTGCAAGGGACTATGCTATTGCTGAAGGTAACTACTTGGCCTAACACCAGATAGTGGAAAATATATCACAGGATGCTCCTCTTAGATCCCTTAAACAAGTTCTCCAAGAATGAAATGGGGAATTCCCGCATGAGAAAACCCTTGCAATAAATAGTGAAGCAAACTTAGCTAAATAGCGAAAGAATGCAAGAAGTCTAAATAGACCACATACAAAATATAAACTTCAATATTACCCCATATGGTTTCCATTCCCTCCATTATATAGTTGATGAGCTTCCTCACCATGGGTCCCACCCATTTATGAGGTTACTTCCATGCAAAGGCTCCCCCACCAAAATTACGATGTCTCCGTTAGTCCCACTCATCTATTTACAGTGTTGTTTGATTTATTCAACCTTGACTTGATCTTCATGCATTGTCTCTTTTCTCACCCAAGGTGTCTTCATTTTGACTAGCTAGATTGATCTTCATTCACGCTAAGTTGTCTTTATTTATGATCCACTCCTCATACAATAATGTTGTTGACTTGGTAAAACTTGAATTTGTCCACACATTTTAGACCATGTTCACACATGAGGATGTTTGATATAGTTATTAGCATGATCCCTTTTCACATTATTATGGATTTTATGCCTATTTAAGCAACTTAAGGACCTCCTTACCCATTTATTTATTTAACTAGATATTAAAAGAAAAATTAATATTCCTATTAGTTGCATGCTAATTTAGGAATATTACACGGGAGGTGTTGAAGAACTTCCCCGGAACTTTAATACTGATTCTTGCAAACAAACCTGCGGATTCATGAATGGAAAAATAGATGAAATGCGTGATAAAAACAGTGAACAGAAAGCATTTTTTGGCCTGTGGGAAGGTCAACCCTACTCAAACTCTATTGAAAGAGATGAGAGGGGAAGGCTTGACCACATATTTTGGATGTTTCCTCTACTCTATTACTCTCATAAGCAAATGAAGAACTACAACAAAAAATCGAAAGCAAAAAACTAAACAGCAATGAAACCATCAAAATCAAATCTAACTAAATGGCAGAAGAAAAACTAGCTAAATGACAGAAAGGAAAGAATGAAAACAGTAGAGAAGTTGAGGCACATGGGTTGGGCCCTAACCCACGATCCAAACTCTCTGGAACTGGATCAATAAAAAGTCATATGAATACTCATTGCATTAAAAATACAATCTTATTACATCCCGAAGGTCTTAAAAGCCTAATAGAATGGAAAATGAATGGCATGGGATGGAATGGACTGCATCGAATGGACCAGAATCCACAGGAATCGACCCTTATTAGCTCTTTATCAGCTTTATTTATCCTCAAGGGAAACTACCAACAACTCCTAAAAAATAGGTAATTAGTCCACTTGACTCCAAGTGAAGTATGGCTTGAGTGCACTTGGTCTTGAGTTGCTTGGCTACCTCTGGAATTTGAATTGCTGGAGGGGATCTCATGAGGATCCTTTAGCTGCCTTTGAGATTTAAGGAGGGTGGAAAACCCTCTTGCATATCTCCAAGATTTCTCCCTAATTTCCTAATATTGTGCTCATTTATTCTTCACTCTCGATCTTCCAATGGCAAGGAGCAAGTCCCTAAATTATCTCCTTCTCCAAATCTGCATAATCTGCCCAATATTCTCATAATATTCTACAAAAATAACCAATATTAGGCACAAATATGCAATTACCTTTAAACCTTCCTAATAAAACATTAAAACATAAGAAAACATTATTAAGTGCAAAAGGAGAGATTTAATATATCTTTTCATGCGCATAAGAAAGGTAGATGGGCCTAAGAAAGGTTAGATGGGCCTTAATTTATGTCTAATTTAGAGGCCCATAATAGCATATAAACATGGTCATACCAATTTTTCCCTTTTGATAGTTTTCAATAGTATAAAGTGGAGTTGTTATAGAAAACAAATACAGGTGTAGGAATAAGTAATGTAGAGCAATAATAATGAAAATATTGGATTTGAATTGTGTTAAAGTATAGAAACATCAAAATTTAAAAATAATTGTAGTAAATGGTTGCAACCTAATGCCAATGTGCTTGAAACTCATACTCTAGATGTGCTACTGGTATGCCTCCAAAGGGTTGAGGTTTTCCAATATTGGTCACCTAGGGATAGAAAAGATAGAGGGTGGTATGAAGGAAAGTTCATGAGCCTTTGTAAATATAACACCCCTAGTCTTTAATTCCCCATATATACTATAATTGTCATTAAATATGTTAATGATTCTCATAGGGGAAGTAAATGTAAATGGATCATTTTTTGAAATATATTTCCAAATACTAAATAAGAGAGCAGCTAACACGGATGTTAATGCATGTTAATAGAAGCTTGCTTGAGGGGAAGCTATAATGTGGATTCGGGAAGTTTCATGCCTTCCCTAAATTAAATGTATTAATTTTTTGATTTGATATTGAACCACCCACCTACTAGCAGTAACGGGAAAGAATGGGAGTGGTATTGAGTTGCTCTAGGAGTATGGCCATGTACCCATTCTGGAGACCTCTAATTGACCACACAACCTGAGGAGGGACCCAAAGAAATTATCATGATGGGATCAAGTGTGTTGTGTGGGAAGAGAGTGAATACAGAGGAAGAGTAGAGGATGGTAGTGAGTAGTGGAATGGAAATGTGTGAGAGAGATAGGGAAGGGTATGACAGTGAACCAGTGGAATCTATGAACAAAAATTGAATCACATGTAGGGTTGAAAGTGTGGCTCTGCTCAGGGTGATAGAACCTTTATGTCACCACAAACTTGTGTACAGTTGTAGACTTCTTAATTGGTGAGGGAAGTCAATGCTAATTCCATTAGCCTGAGCTAGAAGGCTAGATGATAATATTGAGAAATTCTATTGTATATATGCACAAAAAGTGTTAAAAAGGGGAATTACTAAGGGACTATTGGGTTAGTGAAGGACTCTCTTTATGTTGTGCAAATCCAGAGTGGCCACAAGATGAAAAATAACATTCCCTAGCTCTACTATTATTTCGATGAAAATTAAAAAGTTTTTTACTTATCTAACAATTATTCTCTAGTGGTTCAGATTCCGGTTGGCTGGGAGGCATTGAAAAAGATAGTGTATTTTTTATATACTAGAGAAAACCTAGTGTATTTTTTATATACTGGAGAAATAATCAGCTGCAAGACAAGCAGTTTATGGAATAATAAAAATGTAGAGCAACAGTACGAGGGATTTTCCACAAAAAATTAACCCAGTACAAGGGCTAGGAAATACCTTGTCAGTAGTAGTAACTAGTCCACCTTGCCTCAAACAGGAGCGCATTCGACAAATGACACACCCGCACTGTAGACTTCACACACCTAGGCTGTAGAATTTACACACCCACAACTTACACACCCGTAGCTCAAAAATTTCGGGTTACAAAGATAATAAAAAATAGGACTTCCAAAGTCTCTTGCTTGAATATTTATACCAAGATTCCATGTTATCTCGCCTCGCCTTGAAAATCACCTGTGCTCTTCCACCGCCTGGATTGAGATGAAAAAACTAAAAATTGACTAGTGCAAAATCCTGATGGTCTCCTCAGCGTTTCTCTTCTTTGATATATTGTGTCTATAGACCAAAGTATTAAGGGGTGAAAGTTTGTATCAAACACCTTAAAATGAGTTTTAACACCCACCCTTACTACAGTAAGGAGACACCAACGGTTAAGTGCAGTAGTCCTTCCTTACGCTCCTTTGTATACTGAATAAATACCCAAGGAGGGCATGATAGGAGGGTTGGTGGCTATAAGAAATATGCTTAGTGCAGGAAGGCGAGTTGATCATGTTAACTAGCTATTAGGGGTGATCTTTCCCTTTTCCCTCTTAGCTAAATACTCATTCTTATCAGGTGATCAGAGGGAAGCAAACAGAAAAAAGGATCAGCGTTGTCTCTTGCTAAAAAATGATAGAAGGATCAGCATTGTATCTTGCTCGAAAATGACAAAAGGATCAATGCTCTTTCTTGAAAACGACCCGTGTTCTCCTCTTTCATGTCAAATTAAAACTCCCAAATGGAGATTGTAATTTATATAAGCAAATTTCAACCCTGCCCTCGATTTTAAAACCAATAAATTCGATGATTGCAACCAAATCCAACCTCAAAACCTGTAAATCGAGGCGATTGCAACCAAATTCAATGATTCCAATCTCCAAACTAGGCAAATTGGGCCTTTTCAATGTAAATCGAGGCGATTGCAACCAAATCCAACTATTCCAACCTCCAAACTAGGTGAATCCAACCTCTGCAATGTTTATCCGCTTTAATATTTAGGGCTAAAATAAAACAATTGTTTATTTTTTAAATAAATTTTGGGCTAACTATAGAAAATGGGTGCAATATAATAAATTCTCCTCCTCAAACTATAAAACCACTTAAAATTCGCCCCTGAATTTTTCCATGACGTTGACTAGACTCACTTGGACCTTTTGGAGGGTAATATTATTAACATGTTGTTGGGCAGTGTATTGAGTAGTTGCATCAAATTGAGGTATTTTATTTTGATAGTCTTAAGGCATGTCATGTAATTGTGCTGGAAGGACCAAGGGAGCACATCTTGCAGCCATGGCTTAGATTCTAGCTTAACTAGGAGGTAGGTTGGCAGTACTTCGTGAAGAGCTAGAAGTACTTGCTGATGTAGTTAAAGAACTTGTAGATGAGATTGGAATATAAGAAGATTTACTAGCAAAAGTGGTTGAAAAACTAAAAGATGAAGTTAGGAAATATGGAGAGGTGCTTGGGAATGAGAATGATGTATTGGAAAATGCAAAAGGAAAACTAGTGGATGGACTTCAGGTGGTGGAGGTTGCAAATAATACTCTAGGTTGGAATGGTTTCTCAGGAACAAATGGATATGTGGAATGAAGACTAGTGGAAATAATGGATCATGTAGTGGTAAATAGAGATGAACCTTCAAATTCTATAAGGTTGGTATCTAAATGAGTGGTAGAGGGCTTAGGGGTATAAGTTGATAAAGCACTTAATTCAATTGAATGTTGAAAAATAGCTCATCTATTTCCTTAAGTATAGTAGCATTTATTACATAAATTTTATCATAAACCTCAAAAAACTTTGATTCAAAATCTACTGAAACAGTTTCCTGCTTAGTTTCAAGAAATGAAATAAAATCAGGATCTATAACAGTACTTTTTAAGTCACTTTCTAATTTGTTTCTGAATAAAGAATGTTCAAAATTTAAATCAAATTCTATGTCTTGTATACTTGATAATTGTTTTGGAAGGGATTTTGCTCTATCTAAGGAAACTTTATTATCTAAATCCTATACTCTTTTATTATTTTTTCCAATTCTGTCAGGATTATATACTATAACAGCAGGTTGTGGATTTGGATTTGACCTGGTATAGTAGACTCTTCTAGAAGCCAAAATTACAATTTTTTATGAAAATATACTCACAACTTATTAAAACAGTCTTAAGGTGAAAAGATAATTGAAAAGATTTCCTTTAAGATCTATTTTAAAACTGTGGATTGGTTAGTCCCCAGTGGAGTCGCCAGTATGTTATCACTCTAATGATTCCCAAAGTTGTGAGATTTTTTATTTATAGTTTAAAGAATATTAGAGGTAACCACAAACCTACTTTTAAGCTTTAGGGTCTAGCCTTCCTAATGCTGAGAGAGAGCTCTCTCTATAAGATTTAACTTTGTTTTTATGTTTGATTATAGGCTAGTTATATAGGGAAAATTGGTTTTGGGGTTTTGATTTGGTTTGGTGGGAAAATCACTTAATGAGATGGATAGTTGTGAATATGTAATCCATTGGGCAATATGGAGTCAATGTGTTAAGCAGAAAGATCAGGATCAAGGTCTAAAGTCAAATTTTTAAAGGGCAAGATAGTAGAGTCACTTCAGATCTTCAAAGGCTGATGGTGAAATGGTTTTAATCGGGATAAAGAGAAATTAAGAATTCTTTGATCCGGATAAGGAGTGAAAAGGCATGATTCAATCGAAATTAAGGAGCAATTAAGGATTCCCTAGTCTGGATATCAGTAGAAAACATTAAAATGAAAACCAGTCAATAACAAAGTGCTTTTGACAAATTCTGGTATAACAATTCCTGATTTCACATTAAAATTTAGAACACATTTATGAATGGATGAAAAACATGAGAAATTTGACAAATGACATAAGAGAATACTGCACTTCAATGGCCCAACACATGAATCCATTAATATGATGCTTTATTCCTTGAAATCCAGTCTTCTGACTTGAGCTTGATACAAAAAACCCTTAGGTTCAGACTATAACAGCTACAGAAATCTTCAACAATTATCCACACTCAACACTTCAAATGATGAAGTATTTATACAAAAAATATTGCAAAATATCCTAGAACAATCATAGGATTTTTCTTTGGAAAATAAAATATCTTTTACAAAAAAATAGTGATAGTTGCATAACAAACTTGCAAGCTATCCTATTTATTTGAATAAAATATCTTTCTGTTGGATTTAGGCTGCAGCTGGCTAGTTGAGTTGTCTTTAACGCTGGCAATTGATCTTCAATCTATTTTAAAGCTTTATCTTTCACCCGATACTCTTTAACCTCTGATACACTTTAACCTCTAATTTTGATTGATTCACTATGTAAAAATCTGTTTTACTATGTAAAAATCTGTTTTACTATGTAAAAACAACAACTTTGTTTTTCATCCTTTTTCACTACAAACTGTCTTTTATAACAAATCTATGAGCTTCTGCCAAAACTCTACCTCTGGTGATTTGATCTTCATCAGTTTCCTGGAGTTTTCATCTGCTTTTGTGTATCTTACAAAAGTTGGTTTGACTACAAAAAGGTGTTTTATCTCATGTTGTAAATAAAACAAGTTTTCAATGCTTTTGTGCAACACTTTACCTGTGGGAATTCCTTGTCAATCTGACTTGTCCACCTGTTCTTTGGCAAAATCTCTTATATTTTTATTGTAATCTTCTTGTCTCATCAATTTATCATTGATAACAAGAATATTTGGAAGACCTTTTTGTCTTAAAGTGTCAAACTTGACCATGAATCTAGTGATGGCCATGTCCATATTTTGACATTTTTCTTCCAACTGTTTCATCAAGTTTTTCTTTGAAAGTACTTTTCTTACCTTAATAATTGTTTCTATCCTATCAATTATTCCTATTTCATCTAATTCTTTCTTGTTTTTAGTATTGAGAAACTTCATTATTTCTAAGGCTTCTTCAAGCTTGGCACCTAGCTCTTCTTTGGTCTTCAATATTTCTTCTTTAGCTGCCTTAAGTAAGTCCTTCTGTTCATAAATCACTTGAATGGATGGCCAAGTATCATTGACTGATTCAATGATCTTGGACCATAGTTGATTTTTGATGTATGCCATGGGCTCTTCCAAGGTCAATTATGTTTCTACCTTCTTTAACTATTCACTCAATATCTTTGATTTTTGCTCTTTTGTTTTAGCATTTATTTGTGCTAAATTCTTGGCATCTTCAAGGTTCTTGATTTTCTCTTTCAATATATTTATCTCATTATTATGTATGGACATGTACTCCATGGATTTAATGAGTTTACTGGCCTCATCTGACTGTTGAACTGCTGAAGTGGAAGATTCAGTGGTAGAAGTAGTAGAAGAGGTAACGGCACTGTTGTGGCCAATGGGACTTCAGGAGCTAACTCTTCTGCTAGTGTTGAAGGCACTGTTGTTGTCACCATGGGAATGACTGTAGGAGGGATATTTTGTGGATTTGCAGCTTATTTTTCTTGGACAAGCTTGTCCATTTCAATTTCCATATCCTTGATTTGTGTTGTCATTTGTAATATGAGACTCATCATCTCATCCTTTAGGTTTGCTTATTGCACAGTCTCCTTAGCCTGCGGATGCTCTATAGGAGGTAACTTCAATTGATTTCTGAGTGCTACAATATAAACATTTTTCTTCTTTATTAATTCCTCTGCAACTTTCACATTGGAAGGGTCATAACCTGCTTCAATCGCCAATTCTTCTAAAGACTTGATTCTGGTGTCTTTAGCATATGAAGAAGCTTTTTCAACCCTGAATTGATCTCTTATGTTTGTCAAAGCATTCTGAAGCTTTTAAACACTCATTTCTTTTGTGGTCATGGTAGAATATAACATTTATGAGCTTTGCTTGTGAAATT
Source organism: Pinus albicaulis (assembly GCA_034641835.2). Classification (NCBI taxonomy): domain Eukaryota; kingdom Viridiplantae; phylum Streptophyta; class Pinopsida; order Pinales; family Pinaceae; genus Pinus; species Pinus albicaulis. The sequence continues at coordinate 133,540,328 of CM076581.1, forward strand.
CAATCTGGTTCAAGGGATGAATGTCTTGAACTGGTACCTCAAAGTCAACTTTCTTATAATATGTTGTTGTTTTAGGTGTTGACACTGTAGGTTGAAGTACTGACATTAACAATTTCTTATTTGTATAATCAAAGGCTAAAAGAGGCCTATTTTGATTTCCTGGAGTCTGTTTCAAGTATTGTGAATAGATTTCATTCTTGATTTCTTCATTTTTGGCCTTTATTTCTTTATACTTTTCTTTGATATCCCTTTCTTTATCCTCTACCTGCTTTGATGAAGACACTTCCCCACTTTGTTGTTTCTGAATCATCTATGTGTTGGAAGTAGCAGGTTACTGCTCATTTTCTATTACTGTGTGAGTCACAGTATCTTTCTTTGGATTATCTTCATCTAAAATTTTCACTGTTTACTTTTCTTTGTCTGCTGGATTAATCTTTGGTTTCTTATTGTATCTGAGCTTGAATATGGTTTATGTGGTTGTTTCAGTTGTATATGAGCCTTCTTCTCTTTTTCTTTTTATGGTTTGTCCTCTTGATTTGCAGTCTGCAAAGTGTGGCTAGTATCACCTTGCTTGACAGATTCTAATAATGTATTTTCCAACCATTCTACTTGGTTTGAAAACTCTTCAATGTCAAATTTTTTTTCATGAATATATGAGGTTAATTTACATTTTACCCTCATCTTACTGATTATACTGTAAGGATCATAGTTCCACAGGAAACTTTCATCAAACTTATACTCTAGCAACTGTTTTGCTGCCTCTGCACCTGCTTCCCTGTTGTTGCATGTGAAAGGATCCACTTAATTTTTCAATTTGAACTGAGTTTTCTTTTTAGCAGCCAAAAAGTTTATGGAATCTGTCTTATATATTCTAAGGCAAACACTCTCATTGGAAAATACTTTAGCAATTTGTAGGGCAAGAGATTTGACCCATAAACTCTAATTTTTGTGTGGTTTTGGTAAAGATACCAGTCACCTGTCCTGCTCTGCTATGATATCTCTAAAACCTTCTTAATTTCATAACTTATCCTTATTTGTACATTGTTTTTTAGTAGATTAACCAATGGGTGAATAAAACAGTCTCTGAATTCTGCATAAGTGAACTCCATTGATTCCTTTTTTATTAAGGAAGTCCAGAAAATGATAGATTGTGCATTACCCTCTACATCCATAATTTGAAGGGTTATTGGGAATTTATCTGACTGGAAGTAGAGGAACATATGAAAGAGCTATGAGGTATACCTAAATACACCTTCAGTAGGAAGTTTTACAATTTTTTCATGGATACTATCAGCTATGTACTCAGCATAGTTTTAATGATAGCAAGGGGCTGACCAGGCACAAATATGGAAAAAAAACCAAGTATAGATTCATCGGTGTGTTCATCAGTGAAGTAACCAAGGATAAAAGACAACATTGAGATACTGTGTCTTGATCCTTCTGGGAATTTGGAGGATGAATATGGAGGATTTAGCTCGGGGATTTCAACATATGAGGGCATGAATGTCTGAAAGATTTGAAATCTTTTAGGAAATCCTAAATCCAAATAAAACTTTGTAAGAGCTTCTATAGACAAAGGGACTGCATTTTTATCTGGCTGTAACTAAAGCATTTGGTTTATATATTCAACAATGATAGTGAATAATACTTCTTTATCAGCATTAACAATAGCTCTTTGATCAGGGGAATAGTGAGTTTGACACAATCTGATAACCTTAGGGCACTGATGGGTGTGGGGAACAACATATTTGGGTAAATTAGACTCCCAAACAAGTACTTCATCAACCTGATCCAAAGATTTCTCTTGACTCCAGCAGTGGAGGTCAAGAAGGTTATATTCAATTATTGGATCGGTGATTTTATAGTCAACGTCATCCAATGGGGTATGTTCAATATCTACAACGGGAGGTTGTAGTGGATTGATGACAATTGTGCTTTTAGAAGCCATTACTAGGTTTGTTTTTAACAATTTAGCCCTCTTGATCTTAAAAACTCTGTTTTTTAGGTTTTTAATACACTTATGTAAGATTATACTATTTACAGAAGGTCTTTTGGTATGACAGATGTTTCTTTTGGATTTCAACATGTAAACTTTGGATTTTTCTGCCTCAAACCGTCAATTCTACTAAAAAATCAATCTTTAAACCTTTTACACACTCAGGAAAGGCTTAACAAGGGTTTACTATACTTTTATTTTATGAAACAGACCTAAGAAAATCAAATTCATGCACAAAGGGATTTTGAGCATTCATAGGGTCTCTAAGGGTCTCAAAAAAATCAGTCATAGGGTCTCTAAGGGTCTCAAAATGGATAAACAATCAGATTCTGCTTTAAAAACAACCTACAGCTTTAAGAAATTGTGACATTATCAGGGTTTGCAACAGAGATGTGTATATGAGGAAATAAGGGTGCTTCTAAGGAAAACAGGTTTCAAGAAGGCTTAAATTCGCGAGTATGCTTCTTTTCAAATGTAGGATGGGTATTTTTCTTGAAAAATACCTATAGTTTTAGGTATTTGACTCGAAAAGGGTTTTTCGAGAGTCTGGAACCTTTCAAAAGCTTGTTGAGGTCTTTTAAACACAAATTGGAAGCTTTGAGCAGTCGCAACAGTGATTTTTGACTAAATTATGTTGTTTGTGCATGAAAATAGGGCGGCTGCGTCTTTTCTTCAGTCGGGAAGGTTTAACGAGCAGAAACAGCAACAGAAAGGTTTAAACGCATTTATTCTGTTGTTTTTATAGAGATTCGGTTAGAAAAATGTCTGAATTTAATATCTGTTAATTCAAATGGAAGCAGGTTGGCGCGGGGAGGCTATTTACTGCTGAGCAGTTATCGCAATGATAAAAGGTGGTAAACAATATTTCTCAAATGGATGCGATCCAGTGAAAAAATGACATGTGGAGGAGAGAGAGCGGGGAAAAACCAATCACATCGCAAATCTGAAATTGCTTAACAACTGTGCCATTGTATTTGTGATATGGATGATGGGTCGTTGGATCTGTTTGGCGGATGCGAACGGTCAGGAATGATTGATGAAGTTACAGGGTATATGGGCATGGGGCTCGGGATTCTTTTATGCGTCGGGGTTTTGATTTTATATGTTAAAACGTAGTTTTTAACATAAAATCTTATGTTTTAACGGCATAGGCGGGATAGACGCTTTACACAACAAATAGATTATATGCAGGTGTAAAATGAATATTAAGCGGGCTTAATATAAAAAGTATGGTTTAAACCTATGGGAGCGGGGTAATTGTCACATGGGGAAATTAAACCATAGAATAAATATTAAAATATGGGTTGGGCTATTTATATAAATGAATTAATGTAAATACGGGATAAAGGGTTAATAAAGGAGTTAATAAAATAAATTAAATGTTAATGAATGAAATGAATGTAAAATACCCTAGGCATAGTGTAAATATGATCTTTTAAGCGGGTTTTCTTCATTGTGATGCCCAACATAAACATTTTACACTTATACTTAAGATAAAGCACCATTATGTGTTTTTGAATATTTTTGTATGAAATGAAATTAGTTAAGGGGAATTTACTTTTCCTAAGTGAAAAATGTGTTTTAACTTAGGAAAAAGGAGTGATGTTGAGGGGAAAGGGTTTTTAATGAAGAGGAAAGGTTTTAATGAGTGAGGATCCAATACTTAGTGCCAATTAGTCATTAAAACGTGGGTCCGGTCCCACCAGAAGTCAGAGAAATGCTCTGAGTCTTTATAACTTAAGTTTTTTAGTAGTGGAACACATTGTGGGGAGGGGAATTAGTAATATGCCAGATGATGTTTATCCATACCTTATGAAACTGCTTTCTACTTACCCATCATTTATTCTACCATTTTTTCTTTTATTTGCATGGGTGCATTTGAGCTTGCAGACCCTTATCCATTTTTCTTTTTAACACAAAAACTATCTAATTCTAACCTTATTTCATCTGAGGGCTCAGATTAAACTGTTGAGCTCCTCATTTATTCTCTAACTATCTATTGATTTAGCAATTTTAAACTGTTTGACAAGATCATTATTCTCTATCTATCAGCATGAAATTGAAAGCATGAAAAGCCAAGATTAAGCTATTTGACTAATCATGGATTATGGTATTTTGAACAAGCTACACATAATCATTTTATTTTGCAGTAAAAGTAAAAAGCAGTGGCATTTTGACTTGCATCACTTTCATGTCTTATTATTATCTCTTTTTTGTGTTTGGGATCCATTTTTATTCTTTTTGATCCTTTTCTTTTAAGTCCTTTGATCTTTTTTTTAGGACTTTTTACCCTCTTTTCATTTTTTATTTTTCAAATATGGGAAAACAACTTGTAGAAAGCAAGGTATGTACATATTACAAGACTAATCAAAGTCAATTCAAAAATTATGAACCCTATTATTATAGGACCCTAACATGTCACACAAAGTAGATGAAGGCACTTATGTTAGTATTTTATCCTCAACCGCTTGGCAAGTTTTGGGTTCCCCTCAGCTTGTGCTTGTTACACAGAATCTGCTAGATTTTAACAGAACCATTAGCGAATCTTTAGGTATCCTTCCTGAGTTACCTATAACTATGGAAGAAAAATTTGTCTATATTGATCTTATGGTAGTTCAAGGCCCCTTGGATTTTAATTTTATCCTTGGGGCGAGACTATGTCTATGCCATGAAATTTGTTGTATTGACACTCTTTCACATAATGTCTTTCCCTCACAATGGAAACATTGTGACTATTAACCAAATTTCGTCATTGGTCTTGATTCGACGACCAACCATACGACATCCCTGAATGTTCCTCTCCATTGTGACTATTAACCAAATTTCGTTCATTGGTCTTGATTTGACTACCAACCATACGACATCCTTGAATGTTCCTTATATGGAAGTGGTACCTCCCCACCACGGGTTAATTATGTGGCAACTTGTCCCATGTATTTAGTTAGCGATTTAATCGAGGCTCTCACTGTTTCCTTGACTTCATCCGGTAATTGACATGGTGAACCTTATGGGGGTATTTGAACGTTATTTTATTATTCCTATTAAGTCCCTTGACACCTATTCCTTCCACAAAACTATTCCTCCTTCTGATGAAGACCTCTTTGAAGCCATGATCGAGGTGTGTCCCTTGGCATGTGTTTCTTTCACTTCGAAGCCATGATACAAGTTCTCATGAGGATGGTTCTTTTATTGTGTCAACCTCATTAAATAATGAAACAGGTTCCCATGAGGATGGTTCTTTTACTATGTCAACCTCATTAAAAAATGAAACATGTTCCCATAAGTATGGTTCTTTTACAGTGTCAACCTCGTTAAAAAATTAAAAAGGTTCCTATGAGGATGGTTATTTTACTGTGTCAACCTCTTTAAAAAATGAAACAACTCTTCACAAGGATGGTTCTTTTACTATGTTAACCTCGTTAAAAAATGAAACAAGTTCCTATGAGGATGGTTCTTTTAAAGTGTCAACCTCGTTAAAAAATCAAACAACTCTTCATGAGGATGGTTCTTTTACTATGTCAACCTCATTAAAAAATCAAACAACTCTTCATGAGGATTGTTCTTTTATTGTGTCAACCTCGTTAAAAAATGAAACAGTTCCTTATGAGGATGGTTCTTTTACTGTGTCAACCTCGCTAAAAAATGAAACATGTTCCTATTAGGATGGTTCTTTTACTGTGTCAACCTCGTTAAAAAATTGAAACAACTCTTTATGAGGATGGTTCTTTTACTCTTTCAACCTCGTTAATAAATGAAACAACTCTTCATGAGGATGGTTCTTTTACTGTGTGAACCTCGTTAAAAAAATGAAACAACTCTTCATCAATATGTTTCTTTTACTCTGTCAAGCTCGTTAAAAAATGAATCAGGTCATGATCAGCAAAGTTGTTTTCCTGTGTCAAGCTCGTTAAAAAATGAAACACATGCTCCCTTAATTAAGTTGAGTCTTTCACTTGATCTTGTAAATGAACCTTCATTCCATCCAACTATCAGTAACCAGCGGTGTACTTAGGTCAATGAAATGAAGCTCGAGGGGCATGTGGCCTTGCAGGTTATGCTTGGGGGGCATTGAAACTTATCTCAAGCATAGTTTCCCTATGTTTCAAGCTCGTGTAAAAATGAAACCACTCTCAAGCATAGTTTTTCTTTGTTTCAATATTGCATCAAAATGAAACCTATCTCGAGTCCATTCGGTTATTATTTTCAAGACTCGTTAAACACATGAAAATACCGAGCTTATTTTGCTATATTTCATTCTCGTAAAACACATCAAAATGTTGAGTTCTTTCAGTATTTTTCTGCTCATTAATTAAATTGAAAGTCAGTGATATGAGTACACTTTTATCACTTTTTTTCACTCATTAAAAATTATGAAAAATTGAAATCCTGGAGTTCTCTTTTAAGCCCTTTTCAGACTCTCAAAACATGAAAATATCTCCGAGTACTTGAATATTTGAACTTGTAAAAGTAAATGAATAGTCTTCTATTCAGTATAAGTTTACCCCTTTTCCAAACTGAACTATAATATTTACGAAAAAGGCATATGTTGACTAATCATGGTCAATATAGTTCTCTCCTGCATCATTTTATCCTTTTTCAGGCTCGAGGGCCTAAATTTACGAAAATTAACACTATGGAGTTTACTTGTGTTTTTCTCCTAACTTCCTAAAAATGAAAAAAACTGAGCTTTACTTTCTTTGGGATTGTTAAAAATTTACGTTGAAAGAGCGATTGAGTTTTATTTTCGTGTCTTTTGAAACTCTTTAAATATGAAAACAACATCGAGTTAACCCTACACTGGACTCGTAAAACTAAATAGTGTAGGACTCGTCAATCATGACGGGACTGAACCACTCCTTCTTCTGTTCATAAAAAATACTACGGAGGACTCATCCGAAGGATGAGCTTACAAGACAAACATATGTTATCCTCCTCAAGCTTGTGTAAAAATAAAGAGGTACTTCCTAGTAATGGTGGGGGGAATTAGGAAATAATATTTTTTTGTATTATAAAAGGTAGTATGTCGCTCTTGAACATGACACTCTATCACATTTATGTAAAGGTTGGAAATCCATTTGTCTCACATTTAATCAAACCTCATTGAAATTATTCAGTTGGTTTTGATTATTATCACTGAGTCAAATGCTACCAATTCCAAGTGTCGTGTCGCCAATATGTTCAAGATCCAACACCAGTCAAAATTACCTGTAAATGATAACCTGCAATTGCATCGGTCATCCCTGAGTCTGTCCAGAATTAATTCAATTTGTTCCTCAAAACTTAACATGAGTTTTCGTGTTGTAGGCCTTCCTGTGACGGGTCTCTTCCTATCAACTTCAACTCAATATCTAGGAAGTTGATCTAGAAACCCTTTTCAATACCTTGAGTTCTGCATGCCTTAATGGTCGGTTTCTTGCCTTTGATGACAATTTCTCATCATTAGCCTTCGATCGAATGATTCTATGAGTGTTCGACATCAAAACATTTCATCAAACTTCATAGATTTTACTGGAGTACCTTGAGAGTCATTGTCATTATTGGTGGTTTCTCTTGCACTTGTTAACGATCCACATCATTGACTGGTAATCAAGTGGTTTATGCCATGTTTGACTTCAAGACATTTTCTCACATGGTTAGATCTATACTATGGATCGATAAATATGGAGATCAAGACCTTGGGTCTAGTTTCATCCATACAGGTTGCGTGGAGTTATTAAATACTCATGATTGTAAATATAGATCCATTGATGGTTGTGTCCATACTATGTCTACTATTGACATGGATCTTTGTGTATTCCCCTACTAGTTCATCGAGTTATGTTTACTCTGAGTATGGGAATGCATACCTCAGTGATGTTTATATGAAAGCATAATTTGTAATCCTTGATTGCTTGTTTCAGGTCCTCAAAAAATTGGTCTCTAATCCAAACCTTTGACATGATAAAGCACTCCAGTCATAAAACATCTTTTATGGCTTTGCACTTTAGGGAGCAATATGTTACACAAAATTTTATCACCATGAATATCGATTCAGACACTTTTCCATCCGAAGTGTGTCAAGTGAATCCCCTATGAAGCTTGAAGTAAAACAATACCAAGGACAAAAGGAATTGTGGGTTGCACTGCTTAAAAGCTCTTTTTGAGCATCTTCGCAGTTTTCCTAAAAAAACCACTAATGTGCATTTTCTACCATTGTAAATTGTGTAGAATTGCATAGTTTCTTCCACTATAAACTGCACAGTTATGTTCACATAGGTGAAAAAAAACAAAAAACAAAAACAAAACAAAACAAAACAAAACAAAACAAAAAAACAAACAAACAAACAAAAACCAAAAACAAAAAAAAACAAAAAAAACTCTAGAAGTTTTGGTTGAGGAATGTTATCCAAATTAGAAACCTTGAACCATTGCACACCTACGCTTAATACCTTGGTACATGGAGCTAATCTCCTCCTCTTAAGCATCATATCCCTTGAAAAGAGGAACTAGAAACCTCCTCATCCTTCCTATACATTAAGCATAGGACTGAAGGAAAGGGGAGACTGGGATTTGGAAACTTATGCTGCTAGTTTTGGGTCTGAAGAGTTTGTCATTAAGGGAAGGAAAGGAGATCATTGGAAGAGGTTTGTGACATTAAGGAAATCAGGTTCTAAGCTTGTTTCCCTTTGAATTTAATAAAAAGTAGTTGTTCTTTCCTAATTGCATCTATTTGGATGTTATTTGCAAGATTCCTTGATCACTCACATGGTTTATAACTGATTATTAATTCAATTATATGTTTTGTGCTAAATTAGGGATTTCATTTACCTTTTTCTTTCATATGTGAGATGATTTGATCCCTTTGAATGTTTTTGTCCATGCATATCTCTTTTGGAGCATATTGGAGAAGCTGTGGAAAGCATTTGGAAAGCCTTTAAGGCATTGAGGAAAAGTTGATTATAGAAAGAATTGAAAGGACTTCTACAAGCACTTCGTTAATAGGTAAGTGATCCTTCACATATTACATGTTTCATGTTTTAGTTATAAGCTAAGGAAAGGTAACAATTATTTTCTTGTTTGTTTCTAGTTTTCCTTAGGAATCTAGGGAGATTGCTTCTGTCCGCAGAAGGTATTTGTCCACATAACAACGAGTAATACCAAATTTATAGCGCTTATCCCCAAATGCTCCAAGCCACACACCTTTAATGATTACCGATTTATTTCACTTTACAACCTTATTTACAAGGTCATTGCTAAGGTATTATCAAACATATTGAAATGTGTTGTTTCTTCTTCTTTATCTCCTGAACAATTTAGCTTTGTTTCTGGTCGATTGATTCATGATGTTATTGGGACGACAGAAAAGGCTCTCCACTCCATCAATATAAAAAAATCATAGTGCTCTTATCCTTAAAATGGACTTAGCCAAAGCTTATGATAGGGTGAATTGGAGCTTCCTTGGACTCCTCCTTCACATTGGTTTATACAATAAGGTGAAAAATTGGAAAATAGAATACATTACTTCCATTGGCTTCTTGGTTCTTATCAATGGCACACTATATACCTTTTTTTCCTTGTTCCAGGGGCTTGAGATAGGAGTGTCCCCTATCTCCCCTCTTATTCCTTCTTATCACTGAGGGCTTAAGCAAGATGATTATCCTGGCCAAAAGAGATGGGTGTATCAAATGGGTTAAGGTGTCTAAATCCATCCATTTAACCCATATCTGAATGGAGTTCTTTTTGCTATATTTTTTCTAGCTTTTGCTCTGCAACAAGTATGCTAGTTTGTTGACTTAAATCATCTTTTCTCCAAAATAATATGTAGAAATTATACAACATGAATGTATGTCTTAGATTCACCAGATATAACAATGTACTAAAGTTAAATACTGAATCGTTTCTGCAAATCTTTTACAGAATTAAAAACACAATCTCTAATCACATGAAGTAAAGAAAAATCAAATCACACACAACATAGATAATTTCCCAGGGAAAGCTTGCTGCTCAAAACCCCACTATATTCTATTGTATATTCAACATGGATCATGAAAAAATTACATAAAAAACTCTTCTCACAAGAGCCCTCCAGTACTTAGCTAATTCTCTCACACTGTCATACAAAAACTGACCAATACTTATCCAATTTACTGCCTCCAAACAGCCTGCGTTGCTTGCGCAATCCCTGATGAATGCAATCCCTAAAAGATAGGAATTATGGCATTCCTTAATTGTGAAAGTATCATGGGCACTCCAATGGGTGTTTGGTTGCATGTGTGCAACCTCGATAATCCTAAAACTGATACTCAACTTCCCTTTCCCCTAGATCTCAATTGGGTCTCCACTAGATCTGACATGCATGCAGCCAATAATAGTAAATCCTCAGTTGCATGTGAGATCATTGATTGTGAATTAATTAATATCTAATTCACTTCATATCTCACTAGTGTATCTTCAGTTATGTTGAGGCCTCAGAATTCCGTTGCAACAACATGGGGGAAAACCACCCAGTCCATACCTTAGAGCAAGTCCTTTTCCCTTTGGTGTGGTGGCTCCGACTGGGGATAAAGGGACTAGTTTCCCAATAAGGATTATTTTGGGGTGTGTTTTTCTTATATAGCATGAAAATGGGAAATGATTTAATGTATCATATGCATTTATCTAAAACTATCTATTCTATTATATACCAGGGGTGTTCATTCCTTTATGTGATCTAAAAATATATCTTCCAACTATTACTAATGAAGATTATTTAAAAGTTGAAAGAGATGAAAATTATGTAAAGATGATTATTTTAACAAAGTAGTTTGATTAAAAGAATTGTGAAATGTATATCACATTTATATGTTTGATTATATATAAGATAAGAGATCATAAACAAATATCAATACCGAATTGCATTTAACATTTATTTATGATAACGGTTCAAATATATAATGCAGATAAAAAGATAATTGTCAATATAAAAAAGAAAAACTTAATATAACGTGTAGAATTACCATTGATACGAGGTCCTACTCATTCAAACTGACAATATTTTTATGCTCCTCTTCACTTTCAAGCAATTTAAAGAGTACAATAGTGCAACTTCAGTTAAATAGCTTCAAATGTCAAAAGATAACATATTTTGTTCCATTAATCCATCAAAGCATTCCCAAACTGACAGAAGTGCATTCTTTGCAAATGTTTTTTACAAATTTCTGGACCCTTCTCTAAATGCATGAGAAGGGTTTAAATATTAAACTACAATATGTTTAAAAATAGATTATTACATGAAAATATAGTAGGTCTCAAACAACCATCCTCGTAAGGAGTAAAATTAAACTACAATCTAGGAAAATAAAATAACAACATGATTATATGTGTTGATCCTCTTTGCGCATTTGATCTTGGAGCTGAGAAATATCCACCATTGGCTTTAGCTGAGCTAGCTGCATAATTCCTTATATGATCTTGCCTTTGAATACTACATTTGAAAGTGTTGTCTGTGATTTCTTTGCAGAATCAGTTAATGATTATAGAGTTGGGCACTGATGATAAGGTTTTATCGAAACATTCCAATAATTTTCTTGATCAAACTTATTTATATTTTTAATCATTTCCTCCTGCATATATGTACTTTTATTCCATTGTGCTTCTAATGGTTTGAGCTCTGAGAGAACTTCAGTCGTGCATTCTTTAATAAGTTTAGCTTTCAAAAGTAGTCCATTAACAGATTCAATAATTTCATATGTTAACCTTGATGCCTTTGTCATTGCCTTTTCTACTTGTCTCAGCTGTGCTTCCCAATCCTTAAATAAAATCTCTTTGTGAAATTTAGCTATCTGAGGCAGATCAACTTTCTTTCCTCTGTCAGATCCTTGCCACTGAATGAACTCATTAATCCTTTTTTCAACTTTCTCACATTCAAGTCTCATGTTAGCCACTTGTTGGATCAGGACTTTTCTTGTATCGCAGTAAGAGTAGTAATTGAATCTTGTTGAAAAAAGGTTTCTTGTTGTTGCTTTAGCTTTGCATTCATTTCCATTGCTTCTTTTATGAACAACTCTACTTGAGGCTGGCTTTTCAATTTTTCCATTGTTGGTTCAAGTTGTTTTTCTTTCTCTATAATATGCACTTGGTGTTGCAAATTTATTCTTTCAAAATCCTTTTGAAATTGAGACATATTCATTTCCATCTTCTTGCTAGAGTTAAACTTTTCCTGATGTAATAGTCTCTCCAACTCTTGTACTTTGTCTTCTTTTTGCTTCAGTAGAAGTTGTACCTCGGTGGCTTTGTCAATTGTGGCAGTAGCATATGCTCCTGCATATTGTTAGTTAAATCTTTTGTAGGATCAGCCAAAGGGTCTTTCCATAGAACGTCTACAGATTCATTCATAAGATTTGAAACTTTTTCATCCATTCTTATTCTCTTTGTTCTCTTAACTACAGCCTTATGACTCGGACTATAGAAGACATCAAGTGAGGATATCTTTTCAATCTATAAAACAATCTACTCTGCAGGGTATGTCAGAATGATCCTTGATCATCAACTTAAGGTACCTACTATAGCAGAATTGCAATTTCCACTAAATTATGAGAATGCCCTGATGTTTGGAAACTTGTAGATTCATCAATGTTAGGCTTTGTTTATGGTGTTTGTAGTGCCTTGGAAAAAATTTCCCATTCATTCTTCAAATCTTCTGGCTGAGGCTTCTCTCTTTGGTCGGGTGTATTTTGGATATGTTGAACTTCTCGAGAGGATGATCTAGCTCCATTAATTCCTTCTTCTATTTGCATCTCAATCCCTTTGATCAATTTATCAATTATTTTCTCTGGGCTCTCATTGATACTCTCGGATCCATTATCAGAGTGATCCGAATTCTGAGAATTATGTTGTGATTGCCCTGACTCGTGATTAGATTTCTCTTGGGATTCATCTTCAGACATGTCCTTGGCTTTATTATCACTAATGCTTGCAGTTGGTATGTTGACATCTTCAATAAATAAAAAATCCAAAGGGATTATTTCCAGCCTTTTATTTATATATGCATGGAAAGCCTCAAACTCATTTTTACTGAGATGACTGGATACATTTTTCAGTACATCTATGAACTTCTCCATGCCTTTAAAGAAATCGTCAAACATATCTATCTCATTCAATAAAGGTTTCAATTTAAGCTCAGTGGTGAAATTCTTAACCACATCATTAGGGTCGAATGGCTTCTTTGGCATTACAGACAAATTTAATGAAGTAACATTTGAAAATTCCTTGAATGCATGACCAATATCGAAAAGTGAAAAAGTGTCGCACTGCAAAGGGAAAGTAGGCCAAATGGCCTTCTTGGCATCTTTGAGTTGCTTGGAAATGCCACTTACTATAAGTTGGTAAGAAATTTCCCTAGCTAGGAGCTTATCGGGAACATAATAGGGCAAAACATGGGGAGAAGAATAACTCTCGAAAAGTCTAATATAAGTGAAATTCTCTTCAGCAAACCATCTAGCAACTGGAAAAATGTCTGTGCTAGCCTCTTTAGAAATCCTAGGGGATTTTTCATTAAATATAATCTTATGGATGGGTAACATGATTCAATTGCAGATTTTATAGAAATGTAAATGAAAATCAAATTCTTAAAGGGCTATGTGGTAAATATGGATTGGAGTGGGGTCTTGGGTTGTCAATTTCCATCACATGATAGGAAAATTTGAACAAAAGCAAATTGCGTCCATAATGTAAGCACTCATGTAGAAGGGGGTATTGTCCTAGAGGAAACACTTATTTTACTTCTATAATCCATGATATTTCTTGCCAAATTATCATACAAAATGTTCACCCAATTCATAATAGAAGAATTGACGATTGCGTCAATTAAAGGGACCCAGTCTATGGAAAACCTAGTGGTATCTTGTTTTGTAAACAATCTACAAAACATTCCACCAATGTAACAATAAGGGGAGGGTAACTGTGCTATCAGGTACATACCAAGTTTGTCCCGTTTCAGCTTGCCTTGGTCATATTTCCATCCCTTTATTACTTTCTTGAGGTCTGTATGCTTCTTTGTAAAGCTTTGGACAAAATCATTATCATAATTATATTGTGGCATGGGCAAGTGGTACATTGTCCTTAAATCTTCTACAGTGAGCAAACTGATATTCTCCAACTTTGAATTCTTAAATGACCTATCTGCTATCTTAAGGTGGTCAATTACCCACTTTACCATATTCTTGTGGAGGTAAATCCCCTCTGCGGACAGAGGCAATCCCTACTAGCCCAGACCGGGTCTAGAAATAATCGTTCACGCTATAGTGCAGGTTCCTAATTGCAAATAAACCAACTAGCGATGAAGGCTTACCTGGAATCCAACGTTGTCGCCTGTAGAGGTAGCGCTCCCGTTCCTTAGCTCTGGCAGATCACAATCCTCACGATCTCCGTGATCGGACACCTGCACACGCAAGAAACAAAACAAACGCAAGCGTAAAATCCAGTGCAAACAACTATATGTCAGTCAGAGAAGACATAACTCATGATCATTATCAAGAACAAGAGTGGAACCATAACCAATAGTCGCTTATCATTAATTAATCAAAAAAAGAATACAACCATAGCTCTGACGCTGAATTCTCCTTCGGAGGGTCGTCAGTAGAACGTGTCTCGATAAATCCTGTCAGGGATGGGACAAGCCTCTCTCTCCAGATGTCTCGACAATAATCTCCTTGCTTGGATTTGGCCTTAAGGGAATGGATCAAAGCTCTTGCAGCATTAGGCTCTTGAGAACTTGGAGACTAGCTTGCAAATGAGATGAGCAAGCTTTTATAGATGGAGGAAGGGGAGTTGGGATCCCTATAACCATGGTATTGGCCCTATCCTCAAGGAAGCTTCCATGATAGGTGGCAAACCACTTCCTCTACATGGAAATCTAGAGCCAAACCTCCCAACTCAAGATAGATACCAGTTCATGAATTGGTTAGGATGAAACTTCCGCCATTTATTTTTAAAAAACACTCCTTAAACTGGCTGGCGCGAGTGTGACTCTGGGACAGAGCGCCAATTGGCACGACCTCTTTAAAGGATTTTCCCCATTGGCGCGGGTACCGAACTGGCTACCTGCACCAATGCAAAAAGGGGTGCTTTTAGGGTTTTTCACAAGGAGTTGTCTTAAGGGCAATGAGAGTACATGTTCAGGGGAATGCCATGAAAGTGTTTTCAAGTTATGTCACTGCTCACAGGTCACGGAATGAGCCCTCCAATTGTGTGGGATGGGGAATTGCAGGGACGGTGACAAATTGCTGTGTAACAGATGCCCCTTAAAGCATGAGGCCCGAGAGAGAGAGAGAGGGGTGAAATGATTTACGAGAACGTGTCCAACTGAAAACACCGCCGTCGGAAAACCTGCGTAGAGAAGTACAACTGATATCTCAAATACATGATATATGTGGTATGGGCACATCCACCCATAACAGAGTATACAATAATCTAGATCCAAGGCATGGACGCAGCCATCCAGTGAGGATCGATAAATAGACTCGGGTATGGTCGCAGCCATCCAATCAATGAGTCATGTAACTAATCATGATAATCCACAAAATCGCAGCCTGGATTGTAACAAACAGGAATCTAGGGTCTTGCGCTCCATCTCGACCCGAACAAAGTACAAGTTCAAGCATGCAAATATGTGATCTGAAGTCGAACACGCGAGAACATCGCCTGATTACAATCCAATGATGAAAGATGTTAACAGACGTGAGAGGTACCACCATTAATGCCAATGGTCCTCAAGGTACTACAGGTAATCTACGGCATGTGAACAATGAGCTGACGTTGAACACCCGCGGAATCACTCGATCGGAGGCCAATGATGAAAACCTCACGTCGAATGCGAATAACCTGCCATTAAGGCATGCAGGCTCCAAGGTACCAGAAGGGAGTCTCTAGATCAGCTTCCTGGATAATGAGCTGAAGTCGACAGGAAGTGACCTCGATCGAAGGTGGGCCATAGTGTTTCCCACATCATCGTCGCGAGACAGAGGAACATAATGTCTTCGTGAGTCAGGATTAGATGAGAATCAGAGGAAGGTTGGAATTTGCAGAGGTCAACTTCTCTTAAACATATGGCGGCACGACAATGAGTTTGGCATTATTTGACATCAACAGATCAGAGGTCATGGTGATGAGGCAAAGAGCAGATGAGAGGTTAAAAGGGATTACCCAAACCCACGGAGGCAAGTGGAAAACGAGATGAGATGTCCCCAACCCGACACGAATGCAGACAAGTGCCATGTTCAAGAGCGACATACTGCGAGTACCTCTTTATTTTTACACAATCTTGAAGAGGATACCATATGCTTGTCATATAAGTTCGTCCTTCGGACGAATCCATCCTAGTACATTTAACGAGCCCTAGGAAGGAGAAACTCGAATAACGCTGTTTCATTTAATCGACCATGTTTATAGAGCTAATGAAGCCCGAAAGGAAGAATCCCGCATCTTTCATATTTAGAGAGTTTGAAAAGACAAAGGGAAAAGTAAACTCCAAAGGTCCCTTTTCGTAAATAGTTCCTCAGACCCGAAAAGGTAGAAAACAAAATCTGAGAAAACCTCCTAGTCGCGATAGGCTAGGGTATTCCTTTTTCGTAAGTAATCTATCCCAGCCCAAAAAAGGGGTAAACGTATACTGGGTAGATGTTGTTTCATAACCACTTTAACGAGATCAAAATGACAAGCAACTCGGCAATATTTTCATGTTTAGAGAGTCAGAAAAGAGCTGAAAGGTGACTCCTCCTGGAGGAACGAGTGGTATAAAGGGTAGCAACTGGTTCTAGTAATGGTGGAACTGCTCAGAACAAGTAAAGGTTAAGAGGCTGGCTAACAAGACCACTCATCACAGCGGTTCCTTGGGAACGGGTAAAACAACCAAGTGAAGGCATATGATCGGCCAAGTAGATAGTGACAATGGAGTGAGAAAACCAAGGCTCATATGGCAAAAACAGGCTGATAAGATGGCAATCACAAGAGGTAAAATAGGAATGGTTTCATTTTTACACAAGCTTGAAATCAGAAAACCTTGCTTGAAGTTGGTTTCATTTTTACACAAGCTTGAAACAAAGATAAACTATGCTTGAAACCGGTTTCATTTTTACACAAGCTTGAAACGGAAACAAACTATGCTTGAACAAGTAAGCATGCCCCCATCATGGTGACTCAATTCGAGGTACATGCCCCCCAAGCTTCAGTCCATGCACCCGAGTAAACAGATGGAGGGAGTGAACGTTCAAGTTACGAGATCTAAGAAAGACTCGACTAGGATTTTACGAGATCTTATCAAAGACTTGAATTGAACAGGAACGTGTTTCATTGTTTTAACGAGATTGACACATTAAAAGAACTATCCTCAAAACAACTTTGTTTCATTTTTTAACGAGCTTGACACAAGACAAGGAACTCTACTCTGACAACCTTGTTTCATTTTTTAAGGAGCTTGACACAGGAAAGGAACCATGCTCCGACAACCTGGTTTCATTTTTTAAGGAGCTTGACACAGGAAAATGAACTCTGCTCCGACAACCTCATCATAATGAACAAGAAGTCATCACTTCCAAGAGTTCCACTCCCGATGGAAGGAAAACATCTTGGAATTCATGACCCAATGCCCCCAGCACCTGATGCACAATGGCACAATCACTGAGTACAGGCACGGGATAGGTAGCCAAATAGTTGACCTGTGGTGGGGCAAATACAACGGGTGGATAAAAACCAGGAAGGGGTGATGGTGGGCCAGTTGCCACTTCAGGACCAAAGAACGAAAGCTGATCAATGGTCACGATCCATCCTTCATGTGGAAAACAGACCACACGAAAAAGGGAGGAGACAAGCGCTCCCATGGCATAGGTGTAATCGCACCCCAAAAGAAGATTGAAATCCAAGGGGCCTGGAATAACCATCACGTCCATATGGACGGTTTTACCTCCCAAAGTAACAGGTAACCTTGGAAGAATCCCCAATGGTTGACTCGTTCTTCTGTTGAATGCAAACAGATTCTGCGTAACAGGCGCAAGCGGCGGTGAACCGAAAGCTTGCCAAGTAGTTGAGGATATAACACTAATAGACGCGCCTTCATCTATAATGGTGCTGGGTACAACGAGACCAAATGCCTGTACCGTTATCTCGAAAGGCACATAAGACGGAAGGCGGTATCCTGAAAATCGACTCCAATCGAAGGAAGCGACCAAACTACTTGGAGGGGCTACCATCGAACCGAGATGGTCTTCCCTTGGTGTTACGATAGAAGAAGGAGCATCCTCCACGACCTCCATCTCGAAGGTGGGAGGATAATCCTCCGGAACCTCCAACACGGGAGGTGGAGGAGCAGCTTCTTGAGGTATAGGGATAGGAGAATCTTTCTCCAGGTCTGAGGAATCTGAAGAAACAAGAAGAACCTGAGGGATGTGAGGTCCACTCTCAACGGAAAAGACCTGGTGCACCGCAGACGGGGCCAGATCAACCGATCCCATGACCAATGGTTGGTCAGGAACAGATTCCTGAATTTGAATTTCCGAGGGAGAAGGATCGACCAAGGATGACTCTTGACCAATCTTAGGATCAGCTGGTGGAGGACTAAAAGAAAGACGATTATAACTAGCTGGAAGGCATGGCGCAGAAACAGTCGAGTTGTCCAAAACTCGCTTGGCTTCATCCATATACGGACAAAGGTGAATGGCATGGTGCCCTTCACACAACTTACAGGGATTAGTGAGCTTACCCTGCTTCTTAGGAGCCTTATCAGTACCAATTGAAGACATGCCCCCAACCTGACTCCCGGAAGCCAAAGGCAACGGTGGAAGACCGCTGGACCACACTTCGAGAACCTTGGGAATGCCAGGGCAGTCTCGAAGAAGATGGTCTCCTGTGCACAACATGCTAGGGAACTTGACTTTCCGTGGAGGGTTGGAAGGTTTATCAAGAGGAGGTGCATTAGAAGCAGCAGTTGCAGCCTTAGCCTCTCTCTTATCAGACTTCTTCTTCTTTGTCTTCTTCTTCTTCTTCTTAGCCAGCTGGTTACTTGAATCTAGACTTTCACCAGGCGAAGTAGAAGAGGAGGACACAGAAACAGGCGAAGAAGGGGAGAAGTCCACTTTAGAATCAACATGATGTTGTTCAGGTGGAGGAACTGATTGACCAGCAGCCAAGACATTCGAGACCACAAAGGTTGAAAACAACCAAACAGGCAACCCAACAGTTAACCCAGGAAGGGACAACGCCTCCAGAGAACATTTCCAAAGGAGGAAAGCACTGTGATTCCCACGAAGGGACTTTGAAGTTGGTGTCCTGAAAGCTACATCATAAATCCATCCAGAAGGCACCTAAGGAACACACCTAAGCGTTAGACAGTGTAAGTGCTAATTTTAAAACATTGGAAACAAAACTTCACCAAGCCATATTTAAGAGGGAGTCAGAAACAGCAGCAGTAACTTATCTCTTTCTAGCTTTGAGCAAGCTGAGTTGGATTAAAGCGCTTGGTGATCCTTTCCACCGAAAGAGTCGAAAAGATCAAATGACCACTCAGAATACTAGGCAAGGTGCAAATTGGGCCAACCGTAACCGAATATACACCTTGATGAAAAATGTAGAAAGAGAAATAAACCAAGGACTTAACGACATACGTGGAGGAAATCATCCGTGTATCACTGCATAGGCGGTGACGCCCTATGGATAAAGGATAGAAACCTAGTGGGGTCTCCCTTTATATACTCGACGGTACGGGGAGCACAAGTCCGTACTAGTGCTGTCTAAAGCCAAGAGGCGAACGACAGCTACTAGGTTTAAAGACGCCAGAACACGTCTCTAGCCTAGACCTCTAGATATGTTTCATTAGATTTCAATGTTGCCTTAGTGTAAATTGAGTAAATTTTAATGTTTATCTTCAATTACGTTTCAGTTTTCAGGCCCTAGCGAGTGTGATGTCACAAAATCTCCTAAGTGCACTCTATATGCCACAGTATATCATTTCATTCGATGAAAGTTATTTATGAGAGAGTGGAGAGCTTTTCACACAAACAAAATGATCAGAAAACAACCAACAAAGCCTCTAATGCAGCTAATGTAAACAAAAAAAAATTCTCTCAAAGTCACTAATCACTAATAACACCGAAAAGATTTTAATTTGCACTAACTAATCAAAAGCAAAGAGATTTTTTAATATTTTCAATGTTTAATAGCAATAAGCACTAAACAAAAATGAAAACTAATGAAGAGCAATTTGAGATGCGATAGTAAGAGAGAAAAAATGAGCAAATCACTCAATGACAAACACGCAATCAGACCTCAAATTGACAAAACAGTCCCTCAAAATCAAAAGAATCCCAAAGACTCAAATGGACCATGAAATCTAGGCCCAAACGAGGCAAAGCGAAATTTGAATGAAGAAGAGAACAAACACTCAAATAACGCAATAAAGTGATAATCAATCGCTAAACGAATGTAAAGAAGCAATCACAAGGTCTACTGAACCGATAGAAACCCAAAACTCCTAAGGGAGGCTCGACACACAAGAGGACCTAGATGCCCTAGGGCTAGAAAGTGAAATCGATGGAAACGGGAAAACAACCAAAGGATGAAGGTCACAGCCAGTCAAACAAGGCTCCAAAACACTCAAACAAGCGAAAAACAAGGCAAAAGTCACAGATCGGTCTCAGAAGGCTCAAAACACAGAAAACCCTAATACCTCACAGGATTGGCGTGATTGTGAGGCTGAAATTAACGCCATAATGGAATTGGTGCGGGAGATACACAAGCAACCTGCGCCAATGGGAGCGACTGTCAAGCTGAAAAGCACGCCAGTCGAGTTAACTATGGGAAAAAAAAAAAAAAAACAGTCCAGACACAGACCAGTGATGACAAGGCCAAACAAACAGAAAAACAAACCCAAAGCGCTGACCAAGCAAGCAAGGTCAAGAATCAACCGAAAAGACAAGACAACACTCCAAGTGTTCAATTCATAAACTAAATTGTAGATTGACTGAAGCAGCGTTGATCTACTTCGCTAATGCAGAGCAAAAGCGTTTCGAAGGCTATCTGGCTAACTTCAGGCTCCGTTTGTAGCTTACAAAGCAGAACAACAACAAGCCAACGATCCCCAGCGGAGTCGCCAATTTGTTGTGGAGGTAAATCCCCTCTGCGGACAAAGGCGATCCCTACTAGCCCAGACCGGGTCTAGCAACAATCGTTCACGCTATAGTGCAGGTTCCTAATTGCAAATAAACCAACTAGCGACGAAGGCTTACCTGGAATCCAACGCTATCGCTTGTAGAGAAAGTAGCGCTCCCGTTCCTTAGCTTTGGCAGAACACAATCCTCACGATCTCCGTGATCGGACACCTGGACACGCCAGAAACAAAACAAACGCAAGCGTAAAATCTAGTATATGCAACTATATGTTAGTCAGAGAAGGCATAACTCATGATCATCATCAAGAACAAGAGTGGAACCATAACCAATAGTCGCTTATCATTAATTAATCAAAAGAAGAATACAACCATAGCTCTGACGTTGAATTCTCCTTCGGAGGGTCGTCAGCAGAACGTGTCTCGATAAAATCCCGCTGTGTGATGGACAAGCCTCTCGATGTCTCGACAATAATCTCCTCGTTTGGATTTATTTTAAGGGGAATGGACTGTGCTCTTGGAAACTCTTGGAGACTCTTCGGAGATTAGCTTGCAAAGGAGATGAACAAGCTTTTGTAGATGGAGGAAGGGAGTTGGGATCCCTATAATCATGGGATTGGCCCTATCCTCAAGGAAGCTTCCATGAGAGGTGGCAAACCACTTCCTCTACATGGAAATCTGGAGCCAAACCTCCCAACTCAAGATAGATACCAGTTCATGAATTGGTTAGGATGAAACTTCCGCCATTTATTTTTAAAAAACACTCCTTAAATTGGCTGGCGCGAGTGCGACTTTGGGACAGAGCGCCAATTGGCGCGACCTCTTTGAAGGATTTTCCCCATTGGCGCGGGTACCGAATTGGCTACCCGCGCCAATGCAAAAAGGGGTGCTTTTAGGGTTTTTCACAAGGAGTTGTCTTCAGGGAAATGAGAGTACATGTTCAGGGGAATGCCATGAAAGTGTTTTCAAGTTATGTCACTGCTCACAAGTCACGGAATGAGCCCTCCAATTGTGCGGGATGGGGAATTGCAGGGACGGTGACAAATTGTTGTGTAACACATATCTATGTAGGCGAGAATCTTCGGTCTCGATTCTATTTTGTGAAGAAACGAGCATGCAACATCAAATTAGGACAGGTCTAATGAAACTGTCGTGTCTGATGTAGCTATTTTAACTATTATCCTTGGCTATTCTTCCTCCAAGAGTTGGTACATTTCTTCCCATGAAGAACTGCTACAATCCTTGTTGCAGGTCGTATCAGAGAACAATGGAGGCATGTCTGAGTCTTTAGTGGCAGATGTTTGGGCGATTTCCTTGTATTTCTTTGTCATTCCAATTACTCTCACTTTGTTAGGCGATTTCCTGAATTCAAGTGAAAATAGTAAACTCATATCTAAGATGAATGGAGAGAAGGGTAGAGTTAAAACAATATAATAAAAAATTCGGCGCTCAATTATTTAAAACACGCTCGAAGTAGATATCAATCTTTTGAACCTTACTCCCATTAAATGTTGTTAATAACCCATCTCTTTCTATCAAATCTCTTACATGCCTTTACATAATATGTCTAATCTATCAATTTAAGACGTTAGATCTTATAACAGATTGATTAGATATGAATCATTTCATGCACTTGAGTAATAAGTGTTAATATCGCACGTCGCAACTTAAACAGATACCATTACTTATGTTTTTTTGTCGCCGATGAATCTCGCGAAATACGATCTGCGCATATCACCGTTCGCAATTTTCATGTGGTAATAAAACTTTACATTTGGTTACTTATCGTGAAATGCGAAATGTGCTAAGGATTCATGTTGTTGCGCTTTATTGGACCTTTTGGAGCTTTATGATTCTTGCTTTATTGTTTCGTCGAGTCCCACCCATCGCAATATTTACCGAATTTCCATAAGATGATTCTTTTAAAAGGCGCGATGCGATTTCTTTTTAAAAGGAATTTTTAAAGCATTTGTAACGGGAATTTAATATAACTCGAAAATGTTGAAGCGCATATCAGAATTCACAATACTTATATATGTGTTAACTTATTCGGCTTGTAAGTTATGCGATTTGCGATGAGCGCTTTTAAAATCAAAGAAAAAAGGGAAACACCTTTATTTCCTAAAAAAATTTAGACTTAGGCTAAGATAAAATCATGCTCATAAATTTCTATTTATTTTTAAAGGGTCATCATTTATTTAAAATAAATGGGGGGTGTTGTATAGTACAACAATTGGTGATTCACTTGGGAAAACCAACTATCTTTGATTAGTTTTTTGAAATTTCTAAAAAAAAAATCAAAATAAAAATAGCTGCAAAAATTAATTTCAATAAATAATATCTCACTATGCAATAAAATATCTCTTGATTGTAATTCATAAGAATTCCTCTTTAAAAAATAAAAGTATGAATATCTATATCAATCTTTAATAAGTTCAAAAAGATGAAGAAGGTGGCTCTTTCAAATTAGCTTTATAAATATATACTCTTTTATCACAGGCAGAGTCTCTGATCCAATAGGCAATTTAAGTTTTTGGCAGGGTTACCTTTTACCCAACAATGATTCATTGTCTCATCCAGTTACTCGTACAATCTTCAAAAATAAGTTAAATTTTATATACTTTATCTCTTTTGGAACTTGTTTTATTTTCTGTAGATATTTTTCTTTCGTATTTTTAATCACTTAAAAGCCATTGTCTTAGCTTGGTAACCAAATATTGACAATGACATTCACTAGTTGTAATTAAACTGATCAAGTTGGCTCTTGATGAGACCCCTTATTCTTTTGATATAATCTCAAGTCATTACCCTGTTTTGGTAGGCAGTATTGATCATGTCAGTTCAACTATTTCCCTATGAACATGGTAAACAAGCTCTTCATGAGACTTGTTATCTTCTAATCTTTTTAGCATAATTTTTTGAATTACTTTCTATAAATTGATAATTTTACCGGATGGGGTGAATCATTGATCGTTTTGAGGATTCTGGATGATAATTTTTAGAGTTTAATATTACTTATCTATAAATGAGTCTTTACTATGTTAAATATTTTTTTCTTTACTGATAACAGAATAACCATGCTTTATAAAGATAAGAGTTCATCAAAGAATAATTAACTTCAATGAAATTGCATCTTTCAGTAAAATATAATCTATTTGATATTCGAATCTTTCGATCGTTTCCTTAACAATTCTTATTTCTATAAGCGGTAAATCAAAAAAAAATTCTCAGATGTTTA
Organism: Pinus albicaulis; assembly: GCA_034641835.2. NCBI lineage: Eukaryota > Viridiplantae > Streptophyta > Pinopsida > Pinales > Pinaceae > Pinus > Pinus albicaulis. Next base: position 133,564,673 of record CM076581.1, read on the forward strand.
CTTGAAAAGCCAAAAATCAATACTATCCAACTTTTATTTTCCTAAGGAAAAGAAAATACAGTAATATACAGGGAATAGAAGGGGTTACCTCCTATGAAAAATATTTCTTTAAAATCTACCCATTAACAAGCAAAGAATTTCTTTTGCCTAATGGATCTTGCAATAAAAATGTTTATGGGCCTATTTCCTCAATGATTTGAAATGGACCTAGCCACACTCTTTGGAATTTGGTGTGTTTACCTTTTTCCTCACATGCTTTATCCCATTTCAATACAAGATCACCAATTTGGAATTTTTTAGGAGTGATAGAAGTTGTATCAAATAAAGCTTTAACTAATTGTTGATGATGTGCATGAGTAACTTTAGCTTTTTCTCTTTCTTATTCAAGCTTACGGATTTGAAATTGTCTTACTTGCAAGGAAGAAGAAGGGGATTCATCAATAAATTGAACTAAGACAAGAGAAGAAATAACTACATTGGTAGGAAGAAAAACTTATTTTCCATAAACAAGCTTGAATGGAGAAGTGCTAATGGAGGCCTTGTGAGTTATTCGATCTGCCCAAAGAGAAAATGTCAATGACTTGTGCCAATTTCGTTGGTTTTGGTCAATAGTTCGTTTGATGATTCTAATAAGGTTTTTATTTGTGGATTCTTCTAAACCATTTCCTTGTGGATAATAATTAACAGAATATTTAAGTTTAAAACCTCTTTTGATAGAAAATTCTATCATAGCAGCTCCTGAGAAATAGGATGCATTATCAAACATTAAAGCGGTGGGTAAACCAAACCTAGTTATGATAAACTGATCAATGAACACAATAATATTCTCAGAGTTGACTACCTTTAGTGGAATTTCCTCCACCCATTTAGTAAAATAATCTGTAGCTGTGAGAATATATTTATGTTGTTTGGAAGAGTCAGGAACGATCCTACCGATTATATCTAATCCCCATTGTTCAAACGGTTGTTCGATATTAACTGGCTGTAATGGGAAAGCTGGTTTCCTTTGTCTTCCAGATGCACTTTGACACAATTTTCATTTTCTTGTATATTCATGAACATATTTGAAAAGTGTTGGCCAATAGTAACTTGCATGCAGGATTTTATGTGCGGTTGTATTTCCTTCAAAATTTCCTCCAATTGGTCCATCATGGAGTTCTGCAAAACTTGTTCTACTTCATTTTTCTCTAAGCATCTTAATAACACAAAATCAAAGTTTCTTCTAAACAATACATCATTTATCATTTCATATTTCTTGTCTTTCGATCTTAATGCACGTTTTATTTTATAACTCAATTGTGTTGGGGCATATCCATTTTTAAAATAAAACTTGAGATCAGTGTATTGAGACTGAGCATCAGATTATTAACTGAATCTGCTTTTGATGATAAATGAGATGCCCTTGTTAGCATTCTGCAAAAACATTGACCTCTAACAATTTTATAAGGTCTAATTTCTACATCATATTCTTGTAAAGCAGTAGCCCAATTAGCCTTTTTTTCTCCTAATTCTCTTTGCATCAATAATTTCCTCACTACAGAAAATGGAACTATTATCATGGTGTGACTTTTAAGGAGAAATGGCCTAAAATGCTTTATAGCTTTAAAGATAGAAAATGCCTGTTTCTCAACAGATGAATAGCTTAGTTTTCCACCTTGCAAATTGGAACTGAAAAATGATATCGGTGCTTCAATTTGTTGGTCATTAAGCTGTGTCAGAACAACAGCATAAGATGTATCTCATGAGAATGTATATAAAGTGAAAGGATTAAAAAATTGGAGTTAGTCAGAAATGGAGCATTGATAATAGATTGTTTGATTAAATTAAATTATTCTCTTTCATTATGTCCCCACTTAAAGACTGAATTTTTCTTAATCATGGTTTGTAAAGGTAAAACTATTTTTGAAAAGTCAGGGACAATTATTTTTACAAAATTTATCTATCCAAGAAATGACTGCATAGTTTTCTTATTATGAGGGAAAGGAATTATTTTAATCTCTTCGATTCTTTCATGATCAATATAGATACCTTTCTTAGACAAAATGAATCCTAAAATTTTTCATTCATCTAGAGCAAAATATGACTTCATTGGGTTTAATGAAATTCCATACTTTTTACATCACTCATAGACTTGTTTTAGGTCATTCGCATGATTGGTTACTTGTCTAGAAAAGACTGTAATGTCATCTAGATAAGTAACCATTGATTTGTTAATGAGTCCTCTAAAAGCCGTGTCCATGGCTCTTTGACAAGTGGCACCTGCATTGATTAACCAAAATGGCATCTTTTGATAGGCATAATTTCCCCACTTAGTCCTTAATGTAGTCTTTAATTTTCCATTTGGATGTACCGGGATTTTGTTATACCCTGAAAATCCATCTAGAAAAGACATAAGTTCAGAACCAACTACTGTTTGCAGTACTTGTTCCATAGTTGGTGATGGAAAATTGCCTTTCTGACATGCTTTCTTCAAATTTATAAAATCGATACAAATCCTAATGTCACAATTTTTCTTCCTCACAAGAACAAAATTTGAAACCCATTTTGAATGTCTAACTGGAAATATGATCTTAGTTTTGAGGAGTTTATTCAACTCTGTTTTGATTTGATCTTCAAGATTCAAGTGAATTTTCCTCAACTTTTGTTGTATTAGTTTCTCATCTAAAATCATAGGAATAGTGTGTTGAATAACATAAGTGTCATATGTTTTAAGATCAGTGTAATCCCAAGCAAAAAAAAAATTGTAAGTCCTTAATAAATTGACAAATGATAATATTTCATCAGAAGATAGACCAAGACCTAAATTGACATTTTGTGGTTTATCATTAGTTCCAAGATTTACTAACTCGAATCTTAAGGTTGAAATTTGATTTTTAGAATTAGTAACTCTCTTAAACCTATATTTTAGATCATAAAGGTCTTCTAATTTGAAAACTGACTTCGAAATTGGATTTTCATCCTGTTTTTCCTTTATCTAAGCATCATGTTCATTTTCATCTAGAATTTGATTATCATAAGATCCTTCAGATGTAGGGAAATCTATGATATCAGAATCATTATTAAAGACTCTCCAATTGGTAATATTATCAGGAATAGATGGTCTAAAAATAAATTAAATAGAAAACCTGTCGGGACTAAATTCTTGAGATGGAATTAATTTTGATGCTACATTAGCTAATAAATCTGTGCTAGCATTTTGTATTCTGGGTACAAAAGAAATATTGAAAGCTAAGAAATGGGAAGTCAATTCCCAGACTAATGATTGATAATGCTTAAGATGTCCAGAATGACAATGGATAGTATGTCGTACTTGTTTGAAAATGATTTTTGAATCTCCTAGTACTTTCAGATATTTAATTTCAAGGTCAATTGCTTTGTACAAACCTTAGATTAATGCTTCATATTTTGCTATATTATTTGTGCAACCAAATTCGAGTCTGCAGGCTAACATGGTTTTTTCTCCTTCTGGGCTTATTGAAATACAACCAGCTCCTACACCATCTTCTGATTTAGAGCCATCAAAATAAAGAATTAACTGTTGGTTTATTTACAAAAATTTTACACTTAGAAGTGTCTGTCTGGGAAAAATTTTCAATCTGAGAGATAACTGCATTATCGATAAAGGGTGATAGTTGAGCATTAAATTTTCCAAGAAATGATTATGCTGAGTAATTTCCAATAATACTATTATTGAATGCTACTGGCTCGTTAATTCCTTCAAGATTAGTGACTGTATGCTTCATGAATTTATCTCGGCCTATGTGGATTTGGTTTGGATTTGCATTATGGGATAGCCACATATGTGACTAGTCTGTTGTGAAATATCCATAAAGCTTCTCAGACTAGTCTCTGCTTAACACTAAACCATAAAACTCAAGAATATCAACTACCAATATATCAATTAGTTAGGTGACATTATGGTTTTTTGACAATCTGATAGAGACAGAATTTATTTCTCCTACAACCTCTACTTGTGTTCTATCTAGTTTTACTATATGAACAGGAGAACACTGAGGACTTATGTTCAACTTAGCACATACTGATTTTGGCATGATATTAGAGGAAGCCCTTGAGTCTATTAAACAATTGTGGACGTTCTTATTATAGATCTCATAGGTTAAAATAAATGGAGGAGTATGAGATATGGATCGATCACCTATCATAATCAAATCTGTAGCATCTATTTTAGTTGAAGAAGAAGGAGGTTTACCCATTTTAGTAGCAACTTGAAATACTACTGGAGCAGGTAAGGCTGAAGCAGGAAGCGCATTCAAATATCTGAGTAAGATCTTCTATTGTTGTTTTAGCATAGTAAGTTCATGAATTGAAATGTTGGCCTTGGTCTTTTTCATATCCTCAACTACATTATATTCAATGGTGTCAGAGACTGCCATTGTCTCTGATATAGGTGGAACATCTAAAGTAGCAGGGTTAGTTTGTGTAGCCTTAGATGTAGACTTTTTACTTATTGTTTTGTCTTTAGCAGGCGTTGAGTTATTCTGTTTTTTATTTGGTTGCATTGATTCAGTGGTGTTCTTGCTTCTTGTACTTACATGTAAAGCTTCCTGTTATTCATCATTTGATAGAATAGAATCCCACATTCCATTTAGTTCAACTTCTTCTTCTACTTCAGTTTCTTCTTCTTCTGTTTTCCCTTCATTTGTATCTTGATCAAACTCAGCATTAGATATGATGTTGGGTGGCTGAGAATTAGAAGACTGGTTTTCCTTGAAGGGTCTGAAAGTCTTCTTTGAACTAGAACTTTCGGCAACTCGTTTTCTGATATCTTCCATTTCATTTGTCATAGCCTTTAAAACTTTCTGAAGGCCTTCTACATCAAAAGGGTCTTTTGGTGGCTTCTTCTTTGAATAATCTTTAAAGGATATTTTCTTTCATTTCCTATCTTCTTGGGAATTCTTCTTTTCAAGAGCGATTTTGCGTTTCTCTACAGATAAAGATTCCTTCGTATTTTCTGCCAATGTAGACAATTTTGCTCTATCAACAAAAATGGATATAATAGATGGGAGAGATGAAATATACCACTCAATTTGAACTTCTGCACTAGGGATTGATGTACCAGGAATTTTATTGAGTATCTTATTAAATATTTAATTGAAGTCTTTTATTTTCTCCCATGTTTTAGCCTTTAGATTTGATAGATCGTTGACGAGCGACGTAGTGGTTCTGTCATCTCCAAACTTAGCTAGAAATTGTTCTTTGAACACATTCCAGCTACTTATAGAGTGGGCAGGTAATGAAAAATACCAAGATCCTGCAGATCCTGTGAGAGTATATGGAAATATTCTTACAACACAGTCTTCTTCAGTTACCTCTTTTAAATTAATGGCTAACATGTAATTATGGATGTGTTCTTCAGCTGGAAGACCGTCATCAGGATTAAATTTAGGTAACCATATTTCAAGGTATTTTGGAAGAGGATGAAGAGAAGCATACATTTGTACAACACCTGGATTGTTCCATGGTTGTACATTTGGTGAAGGTACTTGGCCTGCCATTGAACCTTGGGTGGAGGTGATGGATTGAGTTTGAGTTGAAGAAGAGACAAGCTAAGTGTTAGAACTAGTTGAAGGAGTAGTAGTTTGTGTACTGGAACTAGTTAAAGTAACACTGATTGTTGGAATGGAAGTTGTGGAAGTGAGTGGAGGTTATGGAGGTGAGTGGGGTGGATTATTAAATAAGACCTCGCTAGTGATTGACTCTGATTTCAGTCTTCTTTGTTTTCCTTCGAGAAGTATCGATAGGAAATTCAAAAGGAGGAAATCCTGTCTTTTGAGTTTCTAATCGAGTTAATATTCTTTCTAAGTTGTAAAGAATATGAAGCGCTAATCTCAGATGATTGAAAAGTTTCAGGATTTTCAGCAGAAATGGATAATCTCTGTAACTTTTCTATCAAAGACTGAACATTTGTGGATTTTTTATGAAAATTTGGAGATAGTATGGGTTGAGTTTCACTAGGAGACTTAGGAGAGAGATGTTCAACTTCAAATCTTAAATATTTATATCTAGCTAATGTTCTAGAAGTTGAAGGGGATCTGGAGGGAGAGAGACTCTTAGATTGGCGATTAGACTGATCAGATCTTATTTCCATTCACAATTAGCCCTCATTCTAGCACCAAAATGTTGACGCCTCGGAATTTCGTTGCAAAAACATGGGGGAAAACCACCCAATCTGAACCTTAGAGCAAGTACTTTTCAGTTTGGTGTGGTGGCTCCGGTTGGGGATAAAGAGACCAGATGCCCAATAAGGATGATTTTGGGTGTGTGTTGCTTATATAACATGCAAATGGGAAATGATTTAATCTATCATATGCATTTATCAAAAACTATTTATTCTATTGTATACCCGGGGTGTTCATTCCTTTATGCGATCTAAAAAGATATCTTCCAACTATTAGCAATCAAGATTATTTAAAAGTTGAAAGAGATGAAATTATGTAAAGATAATTCTTTTAACAAAGTAGTTTGATTAAAAGAATTGTGAAATGTATATCGCATTTATATGTTTGATTATATAATATAAGAGATCATAAACAAATAAGAGTACAAAAGGGCATTTAACATTTATTTTTTATAACAATTCAAATATATAATGCAAATAACACTACATTTCGCGGAAATTCCGACACCTGTTTCCGACGCTTTTAACCAAATGTCGGAAATTTTCCCAAATTTTTTCCATCCCGCCCGAAACCGTCGCTATACCGACGTCTATAGAAAAGTGTCGTAATACCGACACTTAAACTAGTGTCGCAATTACGACGTTTAAAGGAAGACGTCGCAATTGCGACACCATGGCCCAAAGCGTCGCTATTGTGACGACTCTAAACGTCGCAACGGCGACACAATGTCTAGGTGTTGCCATTGCGACGTTTGGAGGCACCATCCTAAGAGCGACGCCTTTTCCGCCGTCGGTATAGCGACAGTTATTTTCGCGCTACATAAAAATACCAAACTTATATGGGCGCTACATAAAAATTCGAAACTTATATGCGCGCTACATAAAAATGTTTGGTATTTGTCGCAATAGCTACGTTTGATATCACGCGCGCATTCGCTCTCTGCTCTTGCAGAACAGCATTTGCGGTCAGCATTCGAGCTCAGCTCTTGCAGAACAGCATTTGCCCTCAGCATTCGCCCTCAGCGTTCGCCCTCAGCTCTTGCAGAACAACATTCGCCCTCAGCGTTCGCCCTCAGCTCTTGCAGAACAGCATTCGCCCTCAGCTCTTGCAAAATGGTAAGTTCTTACTGCAGACCCTTCCTCCTATAGTAGGGTTGACTCTATTTGGGTTTTTTTGGTCAATTCCATTGGATTTTGTTAGGCTGTAGGGTTCTCTCTAGATGTCAAGAATCAAGATTCAATACCCTCTATTATCTTCATCACCCAATACAAGATTTAAATTTTTCCCAAAGAAACGCTTATTAATTTGGCGGCCATTATTTCTCCCTGCTTTAAAAACCCTACATTTAAATGAAAACAAGCATTGCATTTCAACTACAAAAATCTATTAGTGTTCAAATGTACATGTGTGCTACATTAGCGTCTGATATCACGCGCGCATTCGCCCTCCGCTCTTGCAGAACACCATTCGCCCTCAGCATTCACCCTCAGCTCTTGCGAAACGACGTCGCCACTGAGCTCTTGCGGAAACGGCATTAGCCACCCGGCATTATGCTGAGCTCTTGCGGGGCTTGACATTCACTGGATTCCCTCGGCTCTTCGAACGACATTCGCCACACATTCGCCCTCATCTCTTGCGAAACCGACCTTTGCCCTCGGCATTCGCCCTGGCGTTCGCCCTCGGCTCTTGTAGAACAACATTACGCCTCTGACGTTAGCCCTCTGACTCTTCTTGAACAACATTCGCCTGGCTCTGCAAATGATACAGATTCTTCTTTGTACAACCTTCCTCCTATAGTAGGGTTGACTCTATTTGGGTTTTTTGGTCAATTCCATTGGATTGTGTTAGGCTGTAGGGTTCTCTCTAGATGTCAAGAATCAAGATTCAATACCCTCTATTATCTTCATCACCCAATACAAGATTTAAATTTTCCCCAAAGAAACGCTTATTAATTTGGCAGCCAATATTTCTTCCTGCTTTAAAAACCCTACATTTAAATGAAAACAAGCATTGCATTTCAAGTACAAAAATCTATTAGTGTTCAAATGTACATGTGTGCATCACTTGTGTAGGGTATTCCTTTTCCACTTTCACATTATCCAAGAATGTGTGCAGTATAGTTCATATTTTTTGTGATTTAGATTGTCTTGAAAAAGGAAAGGTAAATTATTTCCATGGAAAAAGAAGGTTTTCCCTTTTTATAGGTTGTTTGGACTTACGTGGAAAAATTTATGGTATGCCTTTCATATTATGTAGTTTAAATTTGAATTAACAGATTATTCTACATGAAAATATAATTACCTATGTGATGTCCTTCATCACTAATTAAAATTATAGGCTTTCAATTTCCTAGACTCTAACTCATCCGATGCTAAATTCTAGGTTCTCATTGGTGGATCACTCTTCCATTGATTTCCTTTCCCTCTGGATCTTGTCATACTTTAAAAGTCATCAATGATACATATATTATTTCAGGTATCCCAAAAGGCTTTATAGTAGAATATATTGTGAAGTTTTTTTGACACTTGAGGATTCTTTTTAGAACTGCAACGTGGTCTATGCTATCGAGTTATATATCAAGCAACTTGTCCTTAATAACCACACTATGAGGTAGGTTCAACCAGTTTGAACTTGTTGGGATGTAGCATATGAAGTTGTGTGATGAGTCCATATCACAGGTCTATTATGGTGAAAAAAGTGAAGACATGTAATGATAGTTATTATGTTAACATTACTAGAAACATTTTCGAAATTATCCATGCTATCAAGATGTCAAAATTCCAGGCATTAGGTGTCAATACTCGTAGCTAATAGATAATAATAATAATATAAAAAAATCACAACTTTATTCTTGAAATATGATTGTTACACATTAGTAACCTAGTTCATGAGTTACTATCACCCAAAGATTGCAAAACAAACTTAAAATATAAATTAAACCAACATGAGAATCCAACTAAGGGTTTCTCGACAAAATCATACCATAACCTGGCATTTTGAAACCCAAATTTGAATCCATCATAAGTAATACAATGCAAACTCAGATGGATTTTCAATGCATGTTTGCATGCTACACTTATTCTCTGTCTAGATATCATTTTTTTAAATGGAACCATTAGTCAAGCCCACAGTCCTTTTTATGTGAAAAATTTCAGCTCTATTTGAGCTCTTTTTTGCTCCACCACCTCCATAAACCAGTGTTACACGGGGTCTCACCCCCCCACCTAGGGGTCTAGATTCCTCGCCCCCTCGCGCTCCGGGGTCTTGGGGACTTCTAGGGGATGTTTCCCTCACGCCCCATCACGTCCCCTCACCGCCCCTTTTAGTTTATGGTTTCGTGTTAAAAGTTGATGTGCCACTTAGCATATTTGAGAATCCAAGTGATTCTGATTCAGATGGTGACATGGTTGATCTTGATATATTAGTGCAGAAGTTGGATGCAGAGACTAGTGGGGCATTAACTTGAGCATTTATGCTCATTTATCAGTATGATGATATCATTTGATATTCATATGTTATGTTTTATGTTTTATGTTTCGGACATAACTTATTTGCGTTTAAGTTTTATGTTTCAGACTTGAGTTGTAAACTTCAGTTTAAACTCTATTTTGAATCTTGATATAATATGTCATATGATATCTTAAACTTTATTTTCATTGTACATTGTTAGTAGTTACATTAATGATTATATAGTTACAAACTTACAAACTTACATGCATGATTGTATGATGTATGTTTTAACTTTTTAACTTTTAAATTTGTTTCAATTATATGATTCATCATTCATCGATTTGTAATTTTATCATTTATGATTTATCTTTCATGATGCAAGTGTATGATGACTGTATATACATTCCTTGCAAAAATATAGTTACATTTTAAATATTAGATTTTATAATTTTTATGACCCCGACGTCCCCCCACGTTTCCTGAAAATTGGTAGGGAGCTTTTGCATAGGCCGCTCCCGCGCTCCCTCGTCCCCTCGCTCCCACCTCCAAGGGACTTGGTGGAACATTGCCATAAACATATGCAAACATATATCATGATCTTGGAATCCATTACATATGTATGTGCCAATGTTCCATAATCTTGCCCCATCATCAATTTAAGAAATTTCCATTGACTATCAAATTATGGAGGGGGGGAACTTTTTGCTGCAACATTTGGCTCAAAATCAAGGACCATCTTCGTATGAGGTGAATGAGAACTATAGATATTTGAAGAAGTAGATTAGTGCCTTTTCCTCTGGCCATGGAGTCATATACAGTCATCCATCACAAAAATTTGTCTTTGTTCATTCTCACCTTGAAAGTTTCAAAAATTCATGCCCTAATTGAAACGACACTAAATTTGAAGATATAATAAAAATGCAAGCTAGAAGTGCCCTATTAATACAAAGGGAAAACCTTCCTACCTACCCTAACTGAGATAAATTTTGATTGAATAGGAAACATGATATTTCCTATTGAGTTGATCCAACAACTTGTTAAATGTATGGGACTAAATCATGCATTTGATTTCCAGGGAAACATGCGCATGAAGAGAAAAAGTGAAAAATTAATGGAAAATCCATACATGCCACTTATGAAAACTACACCGAAAGGTCAAAAAATACTTAAGGCCTTAACTTAATTTGAATCCAAAAATGACAAAACGGGATTAGTGAAAACACGAGAGTGGTGTGGGTGAACAACATAAATAAAAAGTGAAGATACCTTTCCCCAAGATGCCTTTGTCACCGTTGTATGAAAACATGTTTTCCTTTCCCTTTATACATGCAAGTGAATGCATTATAGGCATGGTGTTTTCCCAGAATAGGAGAAGCCTACTTAAATATATCATTTGTGGATTGAATGTTTGGGTGCCTTAATGTGCAATGACATGTTTCCAGGACTGAATTCAATGCAAGGCATATTTGAAACTCTAACTCTGTCTTCCGGTGTCTTATTAGAAATTATTTCAGTTTCATTTTGTGTTTTCAAGTTAGATATTTTTTTCAAGTTTTTACATTTATAATTTTATTGCAATGTGGCAGACTGAACAGAGTAGTACAGGAACAACCCCGAGACGGGATAATCGCGGAAAGAGGCCAACGGAAGAACATGTAAAGTGCCAGCATTGCTCTATCTTCAGGTATTTTAGTTATTTACATAATTGAAATAATATTAATTTTGTTCAAATATGCAGACACCTAGCCATGGTATGCCTGATGATTCCCTCTTTGAGGAAGAGCTTTTTTCATCCCTATCTCCAGTGTTGTTGTTGCAAAAAAAGGCACGAGATGCAACGTCGGAATTTAATGCTTTGATAGATGCGCCTCAAACACCTGAAACGGAAGAGAGGATACAACATCTTATGAGGCAGCTAAATAGATATCAGGTAATAATAAAAAGTCAAAAGGATATTTTTTTTGTTCTGCATGAGATGAATTGTGATAGTTTGATTTTTAATTTTTACATTGACTAAACTAACAAAAAGTTCTTTTGTATGTAGCGTCTTCTGGCATTTGCTGAACCTGGTGTTGGTGGTAGTGGGACACAAGGGCAAGAGATTTCCCAACAACCCTCTCGTACACCTTCTACTCCTTTAGGTGCTAGCCAAGAAACACACCCTGCCCAAGCTGACACCCAGCCAACTGCTGAACGTGTTGGCAACGATGAGGCTGATATGGCCAGCTACATTATTGCGTTTCCTGGAACTACACGTGTCAGCTCCACAGGGACCATTAATGGCACGTTGTTGGTGAACGATGAGGGTGTCCCTATAAAGCATGTACAACTCCCAGGTAAATTTTAATATTTTAACTATTTCATGTACTTTATCTAAAACATATTTATCATGGTTTTTATTTTTAAATTAATGATAATATCTTCTTTTTCTTTTGGTTTTATTCTGTGTAGGAAACAATGAGTTCTACAGGATTCTGGAGAGCCATGCGTTGGTAATTTTTGGCCCAACCATACGTACGGGGTGGAATTCCCAGAATTCCAACCTGAAAAAAGAACTTTTAGATTATCTAGAAGCCCTTTTTGGGGTCGGCACATTTGACAGAAAAGCGGTGGCTCAGGTAGCCGACAAATATTTGAAATATACCAGGGACACCTATAGGACGCAATTGCAATTTAACCCTAGATATGAGCGTCCTCTCGCAGTTTCAGAGAGTGAGTGGAGAGCACTCATCCATGGCGGAAAAGAGAAAAGGGCAAAGAAAGAAGGAAAAATGCCAACTGGACCCGCAAGGTAAATTACAACTTTAATTCAATAGCTTTAATTTTCTTTATGTCTAAAATAAAAGTGTGCTACGTCATCTCTGACTTCAATCTTTTGATGCTAGGTTGCCTCACACCTCAAAGGCAACCAAAGCTAGGATAGAGAAAAGGGCCATCACAAGCTCGGCCAGGGTGGCTACTTGAAATTAGCTGCAAGAATTGTAATTAAGTAGCTAAACATCTTATAATTAATTGTATCGCCTTCCAACGTTTTTGTAATCCTATCAGATATGATTAAAAATGCACAATCATATATAATGTAGGGTGATGACTTTGGAACAATAACTACAGAGGAAGATAAAAATATTGCTTTCCGTTTTGGCTATCAAGCTGTAGTTGAACGTCGCAGAAGCTTGGGGCAGGTCCCAAGATCTAGAATGCTTGATAAGGTAAAACATTAACCTTTCAATATTTTTGTTTTCGTCCATAAATTTAATGTCTAACAACTTTGTTTAAATCAGGGGAGCAACACTACCGACGAGGCAAATAACCCAGTTTTAGAGCCAGATGTAGATGATCCTCTCGTGCAACCTGATCATTGTAGTGGGGACCAGGTCGACAATGCTGCTATCGTGAGGGCCGTGACGGTAATTAATTTCCACTTATAATTTTTTCTAATTATACCTTGATGGTTTTCCTTATAACGTTTTTTGTTTAAATGACAGAGAATGTTTCCCTTGAGGATCTTACCACCAGAGAGGAAGACAGGGCAACAGTCCCAACGGCGACAACTGGTGCACCGGGTAAATAATCTCATTGCAAATTTTTTTATTAATATTACCGAACTAGTTCAATGATATTTAAAAACTGATAATTAAAATTTAATTATTATCTGTTTTTGGAGGCGATGCCCCGTCACTGGATGAGACCAGACATCGTGACAATGCAACTAGGTCAGCGGCGACAACTGGTGCACCAGGTAAATAATCTCATTGCAATTTTTTTTATTAATATTACGAACTAGTTCAATGATATTTAAAAACTGACAATTAAAATTTAATATTATCTGTTTTTGTAGGCGATGCCCCGTCACTGGATGAGCCCAGACATCGTGAATACGCAACTAGGTCAGCAGTGCGGGTTGAAAGGCACGAAACAGGAGCAGAACACGATGATATTGATGATGTAATTAGGAGCTTTAAAAATAGGAAGAAGAAAAAGAAAATTTGACAATGTAAAATATTGTATTATTATAAGACAAATGTTACCATACTTGGAACATTTTTTTGCGTTATATAAAAAACTCATTTATCATACTATTTTTATGTCAAGCATTAATTGCAATGTTTCCTTGCGTACTTTTTGTTGAATTGTTTTTTTACTAGTTATTGAATATTTTGTTTTATGCTCATGAAAGTAAAAATTGAAATATAGATTGGGTATTGGGGAATTGAGAGTGATGTGAGGGGGGGGGAGGGGCCATAAGAGCTTCCACCTTCACGTGGTTGGCCCTGTTTAGTAGAGAATAATTTATTGGAGCGATTTAATCTTGGAGCAAGCCTCCCTTGATCCAGCGTAGCAACAAAAAAGTCATTGTTGACTTAGTTGCTACTCTTTGAGATCGTGGGAGGCTTGTTCCAAGTTCATGCGACTCCAATAAATTGTTCTTGAAACGAAGAGGAGCTTATTCAAGTATGTTTTGACATTTTCAACATATGTTCTAACATTATCATAAGAATGCATCTTAGAGTAAAAATACTACATCAATTACTTGTATTTATTGTATAGATAATGATGGATTTTGATTGACTTGGCAGTGCAGGTACAAATCCTCTTGCATCATGAGCAATACAACTTGTCAACCAGGGTCATGTCCAAGATATTTTTGCTTGTGCGCTTGACATTTTGTAAGTTCCTTTACGGTTCATAATTCAATATTAAGCTTGTGCACGATTATTATCTAGGTTTTTTGTATGTGTTTTTTCATCTATTTGATTGTAAGCAACTATGCATGTTTCCTGTTGTTCACTATGATTTCTCCCATTACCACTCCCGGGATGAATCTGACTTTATTGTTACATAGGTTACTTTATTGTTACTATGATTTCTCCATTTACGATTTCATAGGTTACATCATGTAAAGTTGTCAATCTCGGGTTGGTGATGAGCTTTAGTTCTCCAGATTTGGGGCTTTTCTGATATTTTCTCCCTCATGTCATTCCTGCATCACCTCGTTGTTTGAGCATGCCAATTGTCTACCACTTGTGCCAATTGGCACATGTCAATCTCTGAGTGGTGCCACATTTCACCTATTTTCAGTGAGAGTTTAGGGTTTCTCTAACATAGCTTCAGAAATCCGATTGAGTGCCTGCTTGAATATTGTCACATAATACTTATGGTTTGGATTGATGAGCATGTTCTAAATGGTTGGTTGATTCATAAGAACCACCCATAAATCTCCCTTCCTCTAACACACGAGAAAATAAAAATTTCTTTGACAGGAGACAGAGTTTCAATACTTTGAAAACAAACTTCTATTCCCTTCAATAACTCAAAAAAAAACTATTACACTACTTCCTCACTGAGAGGGATTACAAAATTATGACTGCTACAAAACGCGGTGCATAAAACCAACTCACTGTCTGTTCAAAACAAACATACTCTGTCTCTAAGACACTCTGCTGTGTTTTTCCCTTTCGCACTGCTGTGCATACACACTTAAAAAGTTACACTCAGTTTTTCACTTTTTACACATTGCTATGTAATAAAAAATTTACGTACTGTCTATAAAAAAAACTACCAAGCTTTTTCGACCTTTTTATTTTTATATGCCGGAACATATAAAACATATTATAATAAACCCTCTTTTAAAAAAATAAAATTAAAACTAAATTCTATGGCCCACCTTTCATTTCGCATATGATATATATATAACATATGTATATATTAAACTATCAAAACATTAAAGAACCCTTTCCGTCGGACTTCAAAAGTCTAAATAGATTGAATTTCCAACCAAATTCGCGTTCCAAAATGGGATGCTGACGTCTGCCTAATTTTAACTCGAATTCTCAATCCAATGTGCCCTATAAAAAATTCGGGTCCGGTTTTCGGGTTTTCAGATTCCCTTCAATTTCATGCGATCCAATATTAATGCTCCACGTGTCCTCCTTTTGAATTTACAAAACTGTCGGGTAAATTTCTGTTTGTTTAATTTCTGGTTGGTGAATTGCGTTAATGCTGGCTGTTGTGTTTAAATACAATCTTGTACAGAAATATGGCTGTGGCCGTCTACAAAAAAAACTTGCAGGAATTTTAAATGCTGAATTAAATTTCTGGATGGCATGCAAGCAACCTCCAAAAAAAAATGTTGTTGCTGCATCCGTCCTTCTGCTGCAGCAGTTGAAGTTAAAATTCAACAGCACGGGGTTTAATAAGTGAGGGTGTAAAGGTAACTTTTTGTCGATGGTACTGGATTAAGATCATCTATTCATTTTTGTAGGGTCTTATGGTGTTTGGTTTTTTGGTTTTGGGTTGGGTTTATTGAGTCTAAGATAGTTTTTGAGTGAAAAAATTGCTATCAGGTATTAAAAAATTTTGGTTCTTTTGTCAAAATTTATGAGCTTGTTAGGAAATACAAAACTGACAATGGTTGTATCTTAAATTTGTGGAAAATAATTTGAAATGAAACCGTTTTGTTTAGGTTGTTGCAGCAGGTGCAAACCCCATTCAAATTACTAGGGGCATTGACAAGACAATAAAGGCCCTTGTTTCGGAACTCAAAATTTTGTCAAAGGAGGTAAACGCTTGCCTTTTGAGTAGGCTGGTTTTCCTTTTTGCTGATGGTTTAGTGTATCTAATTGAATTAGTTGCCTAAGGTATTTTTGGTTGCAAACTCCTTTTCATTTTTCATACAGTATTGGCCTTGTGGAATACATTTGATTGTGTGGTCTTGTTAGATCTACAACATTTGTAGTTGTTTAGTCTTATGGCTAAGGTGCACTTTTATTATGGAAATAGTTGATGCAATATTGTCATTTAATCCTTACTGCAGGGTAGCATGTTGAGAAGTTTCTTGTGAAACATTTGGTATTGAAAATGACACTTGATCCTATACAACATCATGCACTTGACTTCAAAATTTATATTCAAAGTGTGCCAGACAATTCTTGCAAAATTTCAAATATTTATGTTGTTTTAAACCATTATCTTTTTCATGTATTGGATGCTGAAAATGTGAAAAAGACTTTAGTATGAAACCAACTGGTGAATAATTTCCAGCACAACAACCACTTCCAAGACATGATTTAGAAGTAGAACAAATGTGCTTATGAAGCATAGAAAGATATCCTTGATGCATTGTCAATGTTTGGCTAGAGTTATTTTTGGAGAAAATAACTCCTTATTCCTAGAATAGTGATCTTCAATACAAGTAAATGCCAGAGAAGAGAGATCATCGTGTGATGCAACAAAACTGAAATTGGACCCCCAAGGAGAGCTGGTGTGTCTACAATCGCTCTGTCAACATTTTCCCTTGGTGTACCCCGTTCTTTTCCTCCAGCCTAAGTCTTAATTGACTTCTTCTTTCTTCGGGTTTATTTATCAAATTCGTAGAATTTGATAAATAAATACTATCCACAATGGTTGGAATTTAATTTATATTCCCGACTTTATATTATCTCCAATCCTTATAACCAATGTTTAACTTTCAACACTTTGTATTTATACTCCACATTTCTTTTTAAATAAATAACTTGTAGTGAACTTTCGGCTCTATATTTCACCACCCAGCCTTACAACAATCACCCTCCAGACTTATGCTAATTATCCGCCAAACGTTTAATTAAACAATTTCATTATACTCCGGCCCCACCTATATATATCAATAACCAATCAAACACTCGTATCGTACCTGGCTATCCTCCGCACACCTTAGTTAACCTCAGGGCAAGTTCAACGTGCGACCACCGTCCGATGGCCCTTCTCCAAATCAACGACTCTTGGCAATTTCGCTCGGCTTCCAACGTCGGGCTTTAACGTGCGATGGCGCGGGTTAAACGGTGGTTTTCCGAGGGTCACTTCGCCACATGTCGCATTCCCTATGGAATCGCTCACGAATAGGAAATACGCCTACTCCGCAAAAGCAATGCGATATGGGCAACCCGCTTTTGTGATTCCGCTCGTGGTTTTGGTAGAGGGCTTGACCACGGGTGCAAGTCTGGTTCCGCTATCCTTTTGTTTGTTAACTCATGTCCAATCCTTGGGTCAGGTTCCAAAAGCACAACAATTTTGTCTCTTTATTAAGCAGGATTTTAATATGTGTATTATCAAAGAAAACCAACACAAATTTTATAAGATGGGATCAAACAAAATTGTTCTTAAGTCGAGCCCGCCGGACTTCAAACGGCGATAAACCATAATTCAAACCAAATTCGCGTTCCAAAATAGCTTGCTGACGTCGGCCAATTTTGTGACGCGAATTTCTTATCAAATTCGCCCTAATATTTTACGGGTCCGGATTTCCACTGCGCGAGCGGCCCAAACAAAGATCCGCTCCAATCAATTTTTGCCACATGTCCTCAATAAAAACTTGCCCTGCTCCCGGCTGCGGGTGCATTCGATGGCGTTTAAGGTGATGGGACATGGATATGGCGATTTCATATCATTCGCATTAACATTTAACGATGTTCAATTAAGTTTTCACATCAAATCTACATTAATTAATTTTTAACACTGTTCAAGATCGGACCTCCACTCCTCTGAGCGATTCCGCACTCTCCAATTTGATCCGGCCTTCGGCTCTCATTATTAATGATCAGAGATTCATTATGACGACCGTCCTTTGATTGCATTGCAGACGGGTCGACATAAAAAATGGCGTTTAGCCATGGTTTTTCAGACAAGCCGGTTGCTGGATTACACTGTCTGGTAACTGCGATGATAAGGAGAAGTGGCCAGCGGAACTTCTGCCTAGACTTTGCTGCATATTTCCATTTCTCTCGGTTATGTACTCTCTGTCTGTCTTCCTCTGTTAATTGGAATTCTGCTTCTTCGTCTCTTGTGCCCACTGCGATTGCACCCATGCCTCGCGTGCGTCATAGGATGCGTTGCCGCAGGGGGAGCACTAGAGGTCAATCCCGGCGCGCTCCCTCCAGCACCTCAGCAGAGGCTAGTTCACCTTCTCCCACGACGCGCACTGCGCAATTTTCCTTTGATTGCACTCTCAACCGCCCGCGAATCACAGCTGTAGTCACTGTGGTCTTCCGCGAGGAGGCCCAAACGCAGGAAGAATGCACCCGTCCGGCGGGTCTGTGCGGGTTTTAATTTGTTTTTCTTGCTTAGCAGGCCCAGTTAATTGGGCTGCTTTTAGTTTATTTTACTGTGCTGGACCTTTAAGTAATATTTTTGAATTTTGTAAATTAAACGTTCAAGACTGGTTTCCCCGTATGAGGGCAGTCTTCTTAATTTTTTGATTTTTTGATGACAAATTTGCCATGAGTATGGTCAGGCAATGTTTTTGACTTCGGTGTAATTTTATTCACAATGTTAATAGATTAACTTTACTTTGAATTCTCACATGATTAGCGTTTTTCTTGATCTGTTCAAGGATTTTGGGTACTTTAATTTGTATTTGGAACAATGGACGTCGGTACTCTATCTGTTGCTTTATTGTTCTACATACTACTATTTCACTTTCTTATAGATGCCTCGGGCATATTTGAATGCTTTCTCAGATTGTCGATAATCTCCATGTGGACCGTTACTGGATTTTATATCATGTCCCTGTATGTGACATGGAGTATTTTTCTATCATTGTCTGGGGTGGGACTTCCACTTTTCTGGATGGATATTTGGGTTCCAATCTTCAGATGTGAAAATGTAATGACTTCATGGACTGTTTTACTTCATATAATATATTCAAAATAGCATTTTTCTCTTCTGAAATAAAAATGATTAATGTTTATCATTCTGCCTTCAAAACTAGCGATGCGGGTCTATGTTGCTGGTTTATTGATATGGTCTGATGGTCTTTTTATATTTTGGACATATCACACTCCTCACATGATTAGCGTTTTTCTTTGTTCAAGGATTTTGGGTACTTTAATTTGTATTTGGAACAATGGACGTCGATACGTACTCTATCTGTTGCTTTACTATTCTACATACTGCTATTTCACTTTCTTATAGATGCCTTGGGCATATTTGGATGCTTTCTCAGATTGTCGATAATCTCCATGTGGACCGTTACTGGGTTTTATATCAAGTCGTTGTATGTGACATGGGGTATTTTTCTATCATTGTCTGGGGCGGGACTTCCACTTTTCTGGATGGATATTTGGGTTCCAATCTTAAGATGTGAAAATGTAATGACTTCATGGACTGTTTTACTTCATACAATATATTGAAAACATCGTTTTTCTCTTGTGAAAAAAAAAATGATTAATGTTTATCACTCTGCCTTCAAAACTAGCGATGCTGGTCTATGTTGCTAGTTTATTGATATGGTCTGATGGTCTTTTTATATTTTGGACATATAACACTCCTCACATGATTAGCGTTTTTCTCTGTTGCGGGATTTTGGGTACTTTAATTTGTATTTGGAACAATGGACGTCGGTACTCTATCTGTTGCTTTACTATTCTACATACTGCTATTTCACTTTCTTATAGATGCCTCGGGCATATTTGGATGCTTTCTCAGATTGTCGATAATCTCCATGTGGGCCGTTACTGGATTTTATATCATGTCCCTGTATGTGACATGGGGTATTTTTCTATCATTGTCTGGGGTGGGACTTCCACTTTTCTGGATGGATATTTGGGTTCCAATCTTGAGATGTGAAAATGTAATGACTTCATGGACTGTTTTACTTCATATAATATATTCAAAACAACGTTTTTTCTCTTGTGAAAAAAAATGATTAATGTTTATCACTCTTCCTTCAAAACTAGCGATGCTGGTCTATGTTGCTGGTTTATTGATATGGTCTGATGGTCTTTTTATATTTTGGACATATCACACTCCTCATATGATTAGCGTTTTTCTCTGTTCAAGGATTTTGGGTACTTTAATTTGTATTTGGAACAATGGACGTCGGTACTCTATCTGTTGCTTTACTATTCTACATACTGCTATTTCACTTTCATGGACTGTTTTACTTCATATACTTCTATTTCACTTTCATGGACTGTTTTACTTCACTGTTGTAGGGTCTTGGGTACTTTAATTTGTATTTGGAACAATGGACGTCGGTA
Source organism: Pinus albicaulis (assembly GCA_034641835.2). Lineage (NCBI taxonomy): Eukaryota > Viridiplantae > Streptophyta > Pinopsida > Pinales > Pinaceae > Pinus > Pinus albicaulis. The sequence continues at coordinate 133,585,278 of CM076581.1, forward strand.
CTCTATCTGTTGCTTTACTATTCTACATACTGCTATTTCACTTTCATGGGCTGTTTTACTTCACTGTTGTAGGGTTTTGGGTACTTTAATTTGTATTTGGAACAATGGACGTCGGTACTCTATCTGTTGCTTTACTATTCTACATACTGTTATTTCACTTTCATGGACTGTTTTACTTCATATAATATCTTCACTTTCATGGACTGTTTTACTTCATATAATATCTTCACTTTCATGGACTGTTTTATTTCATATAATATCTTCACTTTCATGGATTGTTTTACTTCATATAATATCTTCACTTTCATGGACTGTTTTACTTCACTATTGCAGGGTTTTGGGTACTTTAATTTGTATTTGGAACAATGGACGTCGGTACTCTATCTGTTGCTTTACTATTATACATACTGCTATTTCACTTTCATGGACTGTTTTACTTCATATAATATCTTCAAAACAGCGTTTCTCGTCTTTTAAAATTTTAATTTTTTTTTTAAAAATTGAACCCTCCGTCGGTCTACCGACGCCTTGTAGACGTCGGAACTGCGACAATCCAGAAACGTCGGACGAGAGACAGTATGAAAACGTCGGAAGCGCGACGTGCTAAACGTCAGAACTGCGACAACCCAGAAACGTCGGAAGAGAGACAGTATGAAAACGTCGGAAGCGCGACGTTCCAAACGTCGGACCACATATCGTCGAAATTACGACATCTTCCAGACGTCGGAAGAGTGACGTCCAAAACGTCGGACCACGTTTAGTCGGAATTGCGACAGTTTACAAGCGTCGGAAGAGCGACGCCAAAACGTCGGATCACGTTTAGTCGGAACTGCGACGGTTAATGAGCGTCGGAAGAACCACGTTTAAAACATCGGAGCCGCGACGGTTTGTGAGACGTCGGAAGAGTGACGCCTGTTCGGAACGTCGGAATAAGTGTCGATAGTGCGACACTTTTTACTTGCGTCGGAACGGCGACGGCATGAGAAACCACGGTTTGTCCGCCCTTGAAC